>PVHX01010592.1:40258-69109 GCA_004024805.1 Geosciurus inauris | reverse complement strand
AGACAAATAATATCACATTTGTGCACTGCTGATGGGACTGTACAAATGATACAGCTACTGTGAAAAAGTGTGGTGTTTCCTCAAAATAAATAAACAGGATTATCACATGCTATAGTTTGGATCTTATATGTCCCCCAAAAGGCCCATGTACTTAAAGGATTAGTCCCCAGCTTGGCACTATATGGGCAGGTGGTAGAAATCCTAAGAGCTGTGGCCTAGTGGGCGGTCTTCTAGTCACTGAGGGCATGCTCTTAAAGTGGACAGTGGGACTCCTAGTCCCTTCCCCTTTCTCTTTCTGGCCATTAGATAAGCAGTTTTATATCACATTGCCTCCATTATGTGATACCTCACTATAGACCTGAAAGCACCGAGGCTAATTAATTATAAACTAAACCCTCCACCAAAATAAATCTTTTTTCTTTGTAAGTTGATTATCTCAGACATTTCTTAGAGTAATGGGAAGCTAACACAAAACTGGTACCAAGAAGTGAGGTGGTTGCTGCTATTACCTGAAACAATGTGGAAGAGCCTTTTAAATTGGTTTGCAGAACAGTTTAGAAAAGTACGAAGGAGAAGGCTAAAGAAAGCCTAGAATGCTGTAGGGGAAGCTGAACAGGTGACTCTGGTAGGGGCCGAGACCACCAAAATGCTGACAGGAATGCAGACAAAAAAGGCTATGCTGATGCAGTTTCAGATGGAAATGAGGACTGTATTGATGACTGGACCAGTAGCCACCCTTGTTAAATAGTGGCAAAGAATTAGATTGTTTTGTCCATACCCTGAGACCTTGCTGGAGACTGAACTTAAATGTGAAGGACTAGTTTATCTGGTGGAGAAAATTTCAAGGACTCAAAGCCCTCAGGAAGTAGCCTGAGTATTACTGGCTACTTTCAGCCAAATTTACAGTGATAACCAGAAACAAAGAGAAACAGAACAGAAAGATTTGGAAAACTTGTAGTTTGGCCAGAAAAGGAGCATACATAAAGATAAAGCCAAGGAGGGTGTAGGTGCTAAAGAGATTAGCATGATTAAAATGAAGCCAAGCACTATGCACACAGATAATAGGAAAGATGGGCATCTCAGGAATCAGCAAGACCCCCACCAGTGGCACGCTCAAAGGTGCTGAGATGCAAATTTGTTTCAAAGTCTTTGCGGGACACAATCTTTTGAGAATAAAACCAGAGAGCACCTCACTGTGCCAAGGATGCCTCTCCCTGTGTCCAGACACCAAGGCACTCAAGGACCACTGCATCCAAGGTTCAAGCAGGTTCAGGTATAACTTCCACTGATGGCAGACCTATGGCCCATGTGAGGTTGATTTTGCAGGCATACAGTTATGAGTTCAAGGAGGCTTTCACAGAGATGACAAAGAGCATCTAAGAGGCCAAGGGAGTATGTAGCAGGATGCATTGACAGGGCAATGCACAGAACTATGAGGATGAAGCCAAAGCTATACTGGAGACCCCAGAAAGTCAGAGATGCCAGGAACATGGACTGCCTGCCAAAGGAAACAGCAGGCAGTGTGCAAAGCTAGTCTGAGAAAGTAGCCATGTAGGCTGCAACCAGCCATCCCACAAGTGTGGACTTTCCAAGCTTTTGGGAGTCCACACCCCACCACACAGCACCCTGCTAGGTTTCATTCTTGCTTTGGTCTTGATCTCTTCTTGGTATTTTCCTGTTCCTCCCTTCTAGAATGGAAATATTTAACCCTGTGCCATAGTATCTTGGAAGTATATAACTTGTTTTTTGGTTTTTTATAGGGCTCACAACTAAGAGGTTGTCTTTAGTCTTCAAGAAGTCTCTGAATTTTTCTTTCTTTTTTTTTTTTTTTTGTGGTACTGAGGCTCAAACCTAGGCCTTGCATATATATGCTAGGCAACTATTGCGTCACTGAGCTATACCCCTAGCCCTACACTTAAGACTTTTTTGGGCAATGCTGGAATGGTTAAGCTTTGGGGGACACCTGAAGATAAACTAAATACATTTTGCATTGTGAGATGCACCTGAGTCTTTGAGAACTATGGACAGAATGCTACAGTTTGGATCTTAAATGTCCTCCAAGGGCCTACATGTTAAAGGCTTATTAGTCCCTAGATTGGTGCTATTAGTAGGTGGTAGAAACTTTAAGAGGTGCTGGGCACAGTGGCACATGCCTATAATCCCTGCAATTCAGGAGGCTCAGGCAGGCCTTAAGCAACTTAGTGAGATCTGTCTCAATATAAAAAATAAAAAGGAATGGGGATGTGGCTCAGTGGTTAAGCACCTCTAAATTCAATCCCTGGTTCAAAAAGAAAAAAAGAAAGGAAACTTTAAGAGATGGAGCTAGGCACAATAGTGCATACCTGTAATCCTAGCTACTCAAAAGGCTCAGACAGGAGGATTGCAAGTTTGAGACCAGCCTCAGCAACTTAGTGAGGCCCTATGCAATTTAATGAGTTCTGTCTCAAAACAAAAAATAAAAATAGCTGCGGATGTAGTTCAGTGGCAAAGCATCCCTGGGTTCAATCCCCAGAGATAGAAAAGAGGTGGGACCTAGTAGGAGTTCTTCCAGTCCCTAGGATCATGCTCTTGAAGGGGATAGCAAGACCCCAGTCCCTTCCTCTTTCTGTCTTTTGCTTCCCAGCCATGAAAAATGTACTTTTGCCATGTACTGCCACCATGATGCGCTGCCTCACCAAAGGTCTAAAACCAACAGGGCTAATCAGAAACCTCCAAAACTATGAGCCAAAATAAACATTTCCCTTTATAAGCTGCTTAACTCAGGTATTTGTTACAGTAACAAAAAGCTAACACACTACATAATCCAGCAATTTCACTTCTGAGTACATACCGAAAAGAACCAAAACCAGAGTATTAAAGAGAGATTTGTACACCCATGTTCACGACAGCATTATTCACAGTTAAAGCATGGAAGCAACATAAATGCCCATCAACAGATGCATGAATAAGCCAACTGTGTTATACCCATGTGACAGAATGTTACTGAGCCTTAAAGAGAGAGGAAATTCTGCAATATGCTACCACATGGATGGACCTTGAGGACGTTATGTTAAATGAAATAAGCCAGTCACAAAAAGACAAATATGATATGATTCCATTTACATGAGGTAGTTAAAATCCTAAAGAAAAAGTAAAACAGTGGTTGATATGGGCTGAGGGAGAAGAAAGTTACTATTTTTCTTTTGGTACTGGGGATTGAATTCAGGGGTACTCAACCACTGAGCCACATCCCCAGCCCTATTGTGCTTTTATTTAGAGTCAGCGTCTCACTGAGTTGCTTAGTGCCTCACTATTGCTAAGGCTAGCTTTGAACTTGCAATCCTCCCGCCTCAGCTTCCTGAGCCACTGGGACTGCAGGTGTGTGCCACAGCATCCAGCCCATACAAAACCTTTTAAACAACGTTCATAGCAGAATTTTTCATTTCAGACAAGCAGAAACAACCCAAATGTCCATCAAATGACAAAGGGATAAATACAACAAAGTATCTGCACAGAATGTAATACTTTTACCCATAAAAAAGGAATAAAGTGCTAATACATGATACAGTATGCCCAAGCCTTGAAAATATTAAGTTTAGTCAAAGAAGAGGGGTATAAAAGCCACATACTCAGGGCTGGGATTGTAGCTCAGCGGTAGAGCGCTTGCCTCGCATGTGTGGGGCCCTGGGTTCGATCCTCAGCACCACAAACAAAGCAATAAAAAAATAAAGACATTGTGTCCATCTACAACTAAAAAAAATTTAAAAAAAAAAAAAAAAGCCACATACTCAGAAAACCTCTAGAATTAATAAATGATTTCAGCAAACTAGCAGGATATAAAATCAACACCCATAAATCAATTACATTTCTATACATCAGTGATAAACCCTCTGAAAGAGAAATTAGGAAAACGATCCCATTCACAATAGCCTCAAAAAAAAGAAAATACTTGGGAATCAATTTAACAAAAGAGGTGAAAGACCTCTACAATGCAAACTACAAGACACTGAAGAAAGAAACTGAAGACGGCCTTAGAAAATGGAAAAATCTCCCATGCTCCTGGATAGGCAGAATCAATATTGTCAAAATGGCCATACTACCCAAAGTGCAATATAGATTCAATGCAATCCCAATTAAAATCCCAATGTCATTCCTTATAGAAATAGAAAAGGCAATCATGAAATTAATTTGGAAGAATAAGAGACCCAGAATAGCCAAAGCAATCCTTAGCAAGAAGAGTGAAGCAGGAAGCATCACAATACCAGACCTTAAATTATACTACAAAGCTATAGTAATAACAACGGCATGGTACTAGAACCAAAATAGACATGTAGACCAATGGTATAGAATAGAAAACACAGAGATGAAACCACTTACATACAGTTACCTTATACTAGACAAAGGAGCCAAACATACACTGGAGAAAAGATAGCCTCTTCAACAAATGGTGCTGGGAAAACTGGAAATCCACATACAGCAAAATGAAACTAAATCCCTATCTCTCACCATGAACAAAATTCAACTCAAAGTGGATCAAGGACCTGGGAATCAGACCAGAGACTCAACGCCTAATAGAAGAAAAAATAGGTCCAAATCTTCATCATGTCGGATTAGGACCATGCTTCCTTAACAAGACTCCTACAGCACAAGAAGTAAAATCAAGAATCAATAAATGGGATGGATTCAAACTAAAAAGCTTCTTCTCAGCAAAAGAAATAATCAATGAAGTGAACAGAGAGCCGACATTCTGGGAACAAATCTTTGCTACACACACATCCAATAGAGCACTCATCTCCAGGACATATAAAGAACTCAAAAAACTTAACACCAAAAAAACAAACAACCCAATCAATAAATGGGCCAAGGAGCTGAACACAAACTTCACAGAAGGTGGTATACAATCAATCAACAGACATATGAAAAAATGTTCAACATCTCTTGCAATCAGAGAAATGCAAATCAAAACTACCCTAAGATTTCCTCTCACACCAGTCAGAATGGCAATTATCAAGAATACAAACAACAATAAGTGTTGGCGAAGTTGTGGGGAAAAAGGCACTCTCATACATTGCTGGTGGAACTGCAAATTGGTACAACCAATCTGGAAAGCAGTATGGAGATTCCTCAGAAAGCTTGGAATGGAACCACCATTTGACCCAGCTATCCCACTCCTCGGTCTATACCCACAAGACTTAAAAACAGCATACTATACTGATGCAGCCACTTCAATGCTTATAGCAGCTCAATTCACAATAGCTAAACTGTGGAACCAACCTAGATGCCCTTCGATAGATGAACGGATAAAGAAACTGAGGTATATATACACAATGGAATATTACTCAGCAATAAGAGAGAATAAAATTATGGCATTTGTAGGTAAACAGATGGAGTTGGAGAATATCATGCTAAGTGAAGTAAGCCAATCTCAGAAAACCAAATGTCGAATGTACTCGCTGATAAGTGGATGCTGATCCATAATGTGGGGAAGGACATGGGAACAATGAAGGAACTCTATTAACAGGGGTGTAAGGGGGGAGGGGGCATGGGGACAGTAAAAGTGGTGGAATATGATGGCCATCATAGCACTAGCTTTATGTATGACTGCATATATGTTGTGATTCTATATCACTTACAACCAGAGCAATGAAATGTTATCTTCCATCTGCGTACAGTGAATCAAATTGCACTCTGACATCATGTAAACCTAAATAGAATAAATAAATTAAATACGAAAAAATAAAAAATAAAAGCCACATACTGTATTATTTCATTTATATGAAATGTCTAGAATACACATATCTCTAGAGACAGAAAGTAGCTTACCGGTTGCCAAAGGCTTGGGGAAAGAAGTAATGAAGAGTAACTATTAATGTTACAGGGTTTCTTTCTGGGTTAATGAAAATATTCTGAAATTAAATAGGTAATTTCACAACCTGATGACGATACTAAAAACCACTGAATTGTGGTTTTAGGGGGAGATTTTTTTGTTTTGTTTTGCTTTAGCCATACTAGAGATTGAACCCAAGAGTGCTCTACCACTCAAGTACATCCTCTACCCTTTTTTAATTTTCTTTTGAGGCACAGTCTAAGTTGCCCAGGCTGTCCTGCAACTTGTGATCCTCCTGCCTCAGCCTCCAGCATCAGTGGGATTACAGGCATATACCACCACACCCAGCTTGAGTCACTGGCATTACAGGAGTGTGCCACTGTGCCCAGCTTGAACTGTGTATTTTTTAAAGGTAAATTTCATGATACTATCAACTATATCTCAAAAGAAAAAGAATACACTATTACATATTCCATTAGCCATTACAGCAATAATGTTTTCACAAGTCATGAAGACATCACACAACATTCCACAAGAGAAGCAAATATTGCAGTAAGAATATTAGTACAGCCTGTAATCCCAGAAATTCAGGAGGTTGAGGCAATAGAATCACAAACTGAAGGTCAGTCTCAGTAACTTAACAAGACCCTTAGCAACGTAGACCCTGTCTCAAAATAAAAAGTAAAAAGGCCCAGGGAAGTAGTTCAGTGGTAAAGTGGCCCTGGTAAAATCCCCAATACCCCCACATACACAGATTTATATATATATATACACACATAAATAATATGAAAATAGTTTGTCACCAAGACCCCTCACAAGATACCTCCAAACACTATTTGAATTCCATCAGACTAAACTAATACTCAGCACATGACTGGCACTTAGTGAATACTTATTAACTGATCAATTTTAATAATTATTTTAACTACAGTGGCTAGCACATTGATGAAATGTAATCAGATTTAGTTATTTTATATAACTCATACTTTATGTACTTAGAAATATTTTTTGACAACCTATGTGACTAAACACAACTAACACCCTATGCATACTACATTTTGGCACCCTAAGTTTGAGGTGCAACATGGTGTAGTGGTAAAAAGCTCTGGTTCTAACTTCAGATGGCCTTAGTTCAAATCCTGACTCTGCTGCAAACCAGATGTGAAATCTTGTTAACCCTTCTACACATTCTTTCTTCATCTGTAAATGAGATAATAGGACTGATATGAGGACTGAGGTAAAACTTGTAAGATCATGACATAAAAAACAGAAATTAGGGCTGGGGTTATGGCTCAGTGGTAGAGTGCTGGCCTAGCATGTATGAGGCACTGGGTTTGATCCTCAGCACCACACAAAAAGATAAATAAATAAAGGTATTGGGGCTGGGGCTGTGGCTCAGTGGTAGAGCGCTTGCCTCGCATGTGTGAGGCACTGGGTTCGATCCTCAGCACCACATAAAAATAAATAAATAAAATAAAGATATTTAACAAATAAATAAATACAGAAATAATGGTATTGTGTCCATCTACAACTAAAATTTAAAAAAACAGAAATTAGCACATAGTAACTATATAGTAAATAATTAATATTATAAACCAAATACTCATTTTTTTTTAACATTTATTTTTTAGTTGTAGGTGGACAGAATATCTTTGTTTTATTTTTATGTGGTGCTGAGAATTGAACCCAGTGCCTCACGCATGCTAGGCGAACACGCTACCACTGTGCCACAACCCCAGCCCCCCAAATACTCATTTTAAATGATCAGATTTGAGTAATTAACAAATGTACATTTTCTTTTTTTTTTTTTTTTTTTTTGGACAGAGCTGGGGATTGAACCCTGGGCCTGACACATGCTAGGCAAGGGTTCTACCAAAGATCTGCATTCCCAATCCTGACCTATTCTTTTTCAAAGCACAGGCTGTTTTGTGTAGACCAGAACTTTTCTCATTTTTATTGGTGAGCACTAAGTTTATATGAATGTTTTTCTCTCTTTCCAGGCCACACTTCCCAATGCCCCTAACCTATTGTCTTCTAATGCTAAACTAAAAAAAAGTCAACTAGTTCAAAAGTAAACTAGTTCAAGTCAATGAGTGAAAAACACTTCCTAAGAAGCCATAACAAGATAATTCTCCCAGATGTAGTTTTATTTCAAAAGACTCTTCTAAGTCTGATGCAGTGGTGCAAGCCTGTAATCCCAGAGACTAAGGAGGTTGAGGCAGGAGGATCTCAAATTCAAAACCAGATTCAGCAACTTAGTAAGACCTTGTCTCAAAAGAAAAAAACAAAAAGAGCTGGGGATGTGACACAGTGGTAAAACAATCCTGGGTTCAATCCCTGGTTTAAAAAAAAAAAGACGACAATGATGACGACTTAGGAGAAATCAAAATTTCTTAAACAGTATGATTTGGATCAAAGATCTTAGGCAACGCAGTGGCACATGCCTGTAATCTTAGCACTTTGGGAGGCTGAGACAGGAGAATCTCTAGTTCAAAGCCAGCCTCAGCAATGGCGAGGCACTAAGCAACTCAGTGAGACCCTGTCTCTACATAAAACACAAAATAAGGGTGGGATTGTGGCTCAGCGGTTGAGTAGCCCTGAGTTCAATCCCCAGTACCAAAAAAAAGAAGATCTTAGGCAAACACACACACAGTTGGGAACAAAGGGAAAGGAAAGTGATAAGAAAAAGGATGCTTAACCACCCACTAAAAATGAGTAGAATCTATTGGGAAAGAAGTCAAAGAAGTGCTAGATTAGAAGCCAAACAACAGTTCTAATCACAGGTCAAACATTATCTCCTGTGGTGATCTAATTTACAAGATAAAAATTCAAAAGATGTCTAATATAAACTACAAATGCAAATGTCTGTGAAGTGAATAACTGAATGAATAAATGCACGATCTTAGTAGGTTTCCCCGTCTACAAAATTGAAAAAATACTCAACATACCTTGGAAGCAATATGGCATATGAATTAGAGAGATCTGTTTTTAAATCTAACTCAATGATTGTCAGCAAACTACTTAACCTCTGAGTCACAGATTCCTCACTTATAAACAGGGTTTTTACATCAAGCAAGTGAAAAAAATGCATAAACGTGTCTAGTGCTGTGTCTGCAACAAAGCAGGTGCTCTAATAAATATTAGTTCCATTCTCTATTCTCCTTCATTTCACAGGATAATTATAGACATCCAATGAGAAAACAGGTATGAAAATAATTTTGAAACCAAGACGGGTGCTGTGGCGCACACCTATAATCCCAGCACTTTGGGAGGCTGAGACAGGAGAATCGCAATTTCAAAGCCAGCCTCACCAACAGCGAGGTGCTAAGCAACTCAGTGAGACCCTGTGTCTAAATAAAACACAAAATAGGGCTGGGGATGTGGCTTAGTGGTCGAGTACCCCTGAGTTCAATCCCTGGTACCAACATCATCATCATCATCATCATCGTAATATTAATAATTTAGAAACCATACCACACTAAACAAATTAAAACTGTCACTTAACAGGAAAAATTTGAACTGCTAATCTTTGCATTTATGTACTTTCTCTTCTGTTGGAGTATATAAGAAACACTTAGGGACAGTATGTTGTTTTTTAGCATTCCCCAAATTAGGCAATTGTCTAGGATTCTAGAAATGAAACAATTCATTTGGTATATGTAAACAACCAAAATTCTAAGCTTTTTTTAATATGTATATTTTTAGTTGTAGATGGACGCAATACCTTTACTTATTTTGATGCAGTGCTGAGGATTGAACCCAGTGCCTCACATGTGCTAAACACACACTCTACCACTGAGCCACAACCCCAGTCCTAAGATTAGTTTTTTTTTTTTTTTTTTTTTTTAAATATTTTTCTAGTTGTGGATGGACACAATGTCTTTATTTTATTGCTTTGTATGTGGTGCTGAGGATCGAACTCAGGGCCCCACGCATGCGAGGCAAGCGCTCCACCGCTAAGCCACAATCCCAGCCCCCTAAGATTAGTTTTTAAAAGTCCACATATCCTGCTTTGATCTATAGTGTCCTTGTCCCTTGTCTGTTTCAGGTCTTCCTAGAATTATTTTTGTTTTTTTAAGAACATGACTTTAATTTTGTAACATTATTTTGTCAAAATACAATTTATTTTAGAAAGTAATACATCTCACTAGATTGTCATATGAAAATGGTCTTTGTTTTTTTCAGGATAAACAAAATTTACTGGCATCAGCATTTACAGGTAATATTGGATATTTCACTTCTCTGAAACATTCCCCAGTCAATAAATTCAAACACCTTTTTCTATTCATAGATTCTGATTTTTTTTATTTTTTAGTTTTATTTGTTGAGGATGAGGGTACTAGGATTGAACCCAAGAATGCCTTATCCCTAAGCTACCTCCCCAGCCCTTTTCTTTTTTTTCATTTTGAGACAGGGTCTAGCTAAGTTGCAGAGGCTCACCTCAAACTTACTAAGGCTGGTCTCAAACTTGTGATCCTCCTGACTCAGCCACCCAAGCAGCTAGGATTACAGGCATGTGCCACCACCCCTGGCGAGATCCTGATTTGACATTCTATAAAGACTAAAACATGAGCTGGGAAGCTGAGGTTGTGGCTCAGTGGTAGAGTGCTCCACTCACACGGATGAAGCACTGGGTTTGATACTCAGCACCACATAAAAATAAATAAAATAAAGGTATTGTGTCCATCTACAACTAAAAAATACTAAAAGAAAGAAAGAAAAAGTGGGCTGGGGCTGTAGCTCAGTGGTAGACCACTTGCCTAGCCATGTGTGAGGTACTGGGTTCAATCCTCAGCAGCACATAAAAATAAATAAATAAAATACAGGTATTGTGACCATCTACAACTAAAAATATTAAATAAATAAATAAAACGTGATTGATGATACTTATGTATGCCAAGATTCATTTTGAGGTCAAAAAAAAGTTCTCTAATTATAAGTCTGCTCTGAGAACTAATAAAAATTCTCTTTAAACAGTTTTTTAAAGTCAGAGATATTTATAATCACAGTTATAAATTTTGATTTTAAAAAAAGTCTAAAATTAAAATGTAAGCACTGTTCTAGCCAACTTAACCTAAAACAAATGTAATGCTAAGTCTGATTTAGGATTTACAAAATTAAACATGTACATGATAATATTTTGTTAATTTACCTGTATGATTAACAATTTGACCCAAGACAAGGAAGATCTTAAATTTCATTTCTGTATTTAGATGTTTCACTTCCACTTCCAAATTATTTCAAGGAAGCTTTAGTTTTTCATTTTCCACACTAGCCAAATGCAAAACTGCAAAGAGCAGGGAAATTTATCTAAAAAGACTTTTAAAGGAACTTTCCATTTTTAAAGCTTAAAATTCTTATCTTCCCAAAAGCATATGGTTTTTAAAACACTGTTTATAATTTGTTTATGAAAGCATCAAAGCACGCTAGGCACAGAGAGTTTATTAATTATCTTAAGCAAAGCTTTCTGAACAAAACAATATTTTTTTATAAGTTGTGACTAAACAGAACTAGGATGCAGTGTAGAGCAAACTTCAAGGGCGCAAGCATGGACTGAATAAAGAAAATTTCAGCATACATACACAAACTCAACTTTTCTTTTTAAACCATCCCACAATTCAACACCTTGGTATGGCATTTTCTCTAAATTTTCATATCTGTTTAGAATCATCCGTTTTTATTAGCTAGTAGCTCTTATTATTTTAACAAACAGGATATGTTGTTTCACCAAGTGTTACAAACATTTCGCCACTACAAGACTTGGGGGATAAAATCCCTGGAAATAAAAGGTAATCTAATCCACGAGAGCTAATTATTAAATGCATGCCAACAATACAATTTGAACTGCATTTCTGGCCACGAACTTACGGAGATCACAAAAGAGAGCCGAACGTCAAATGTCTACGGAACTTTTGTATCAAAATAAAGGAACACGATATGCCGAAACTAAGATCTCAAGCAAGGTACAAAATTTATCTGATTAAGATTTGGTGTTCTAAAAAATATTTTTATTCAACACTGTTAAAACAACAAGAATACATCCCATTCAGGCACGACTAGAAATCTCGCTGATGTGCTTCTTTTAGGTCTAAACATCTCTTTTCTAATCCAGATACCAAAAGGATATAAAATTTCTTGCGGAGGCGTGCAGCACACACGGGGAGTGCTGTCTGTTTACAAATACGAATCTCACAGTTACCCACGTCAAAAGCGCGCATTACCACCATTCGACCGGGGGGCGGGGGAGACAGAGAAGGCGGGCGAGCAAGAAACGAAATCCACACAGACACCTCTGCCTTCTCCCACAAGGGCGAGCCCGGGGAAAATGTGTGTGTGTGTGTGTGTGTGTGTGTGTGTGTGTTTGTGCGTGTTATTACATGTTATATATACATCTATATCTAAACAAGGGTGAAAGAAAAGGCACACATGACAGGGAACCATACTGGATCCAAGAGAATGCTCAAACCATTCCCGTTAACTCAAAATCCATCTCGCGGACCTACAACAGGTTTCGGCCCCGGGCTGGGAGCCCCAGCCTCTCCATGGAGTTCGGCCCCGAAAAGCCCCAATGCCCTCCTCAGGCCACCCAGGCCGCCGTCCCTACCTCCCACACCTCAGCCTTCCCCTGGGACACCCGAAGCCTTTCCGGCAAAGAAAGAAGTGTCAGGCCCCAAGAGGACGGCTGAGACGCGCTCGGGCCGGGCCCCGGACACCTGCGAGGCGCCGCACCTGAAGAGGACAAGCCGGGGGCCGCCCGGCCTTCCCGAGCACACCCCCTCGGCACCCCGCGCAGCGCGGCCGCCGGAATCTTCGTACCTGCGAGGCCCGCGAGCTACAGGCGCGCGCGACGCCTCCTCATCTCAGTGGCTCCCGCTCCCCCTCCGCCTCCCGCTGCTGGTGCCGCCGGTGCCGCCGCCGCCGCCGCCGCCGCCGCCGCCGCCGCCGCCGCTGGAGGCCAGGACACGACGAGCTCAGGACTCCACCGCCATGTCCGCCGCGCCGCGAACTGCATTGTGGGGGGGAAGGGATGGGGAGGGGGAGGAGGAGGGAGAGGGAGAGAAAGAGGAGGACCCGCTGAGGGGAGGGGGCCGAGGCAGAGTGGGAGCTCTGGAGAGGGGGAAGGGAGAGGAGAACGGAGCCCTGAATGGGGTCCTGGCTCGGGCGGGTGGGAGACGGGCGCCGAGACCTGGGAGTCCCGACGCCGAGGGATTGTTCAGGGGCGTCCCCTCCCTTGCTTTTGGGGTCCCCCGGGCACCCGTTAAACCGAGGCGGGGGGAGGGGTGAGCACCTTGGGGGGAGGGGCTACGCTCAGGGGTGTGTGGTGGCCTCGAGGAAACAATGGGGAGGGGGTCAAAGTCGGAGGACTGTGCACTCACACCCACGCTGAGGGGAAGGGAGCGCGCGCGAGGACACTATTTAGCTCGCGAGCAGGGGGCGGGCCCCCTAGCGGAAGGCTGAGGTCGGTGTCACCGGGGCTCTCGGGGAGGGCGGAGCTACAGAGAGGGGGTCGCGAGGTCCGGCAGCCCGCCTGGGCACGCGGAGCCTGAGGAGGCCGGGTGGCCTGCGGGGTCATACGGCGCGCTTCAGGTTCCTACGCTACGCAGGGGACTCCCGGCGGGAAAAGGGACGCGAAGCCGCCTCGGCGCCGCGCGCTCAAAGCTGTCCCCCTAGGGGAGGAAGCCTTGCCCTGGGTGTGCACCCTCGGGCTTGGCACACCAGGGCCCGAGTCTCTGCGGACCCTCGGCGGCCAGGGCAGGCTCCTGAGCACCAGCGGGGAGCTAGACCCAGGAAGTCCCCAGGACCGCCCCCCATTCGTTCACCGTCGCCCACCAGCCTCCCGCAGCTGCACCCTTTTCATTATAAAAGGCAGACAATTCAGGAATTAAGTCACCAGAAAATTTTTGAGAAAGAGCTCTTAGAAATAATTTAGTTTCAGGCAGGTTTAGAATCCGCTATCATCAGTGGGCCCCCTCCTCAACCAGCTTTTAAAGTGTTAGTTTCCTCATTTAAAGTCACGATCAACGAGGACTTAATGGTTTTGTTAGTTTTTTTTAAAGACCCCAGCCTTGGAGGTTATTTGACCAACTTCAAAGCTGGCTGAATCGCACAGCTGCAATCCATGGACGCATAACATGCTCGCAGAAAAAAGATATGACAATGGTGGGGGTGAAGGCAAGGTGCCAATAATTTTTTTTAATGTTTATTTTGTAGTTGTAGGTAGACACAATATCTTTATTTTATTTTTATGTGGTGCTGAGGATCGAACCCAGTGCCTCCCGCGTGCTAGACGAACACGCAACCACTGCGCCATAACCCCAGCCCCATTTTTTTTTTTTTTTTTTTTTTTTGAGACATGGTGTCACTAAGTTGTTTAGGGCCTCGCCAAATTGCCAAAACTGGCCCCAAATTTTCGATCCTCCTGCCTCAGCCTCCTGACTCGCTGGGATTACAGGCATGCATCACCGGACCCCGCTAAACCTTAAATATTCACAAGATAATGCCTTACAAAATTTTCTATGACTCAATGGCTGGAACTGGGAAGAGGCTACAAAGGGACAGTTCTCTTTGTGTAGTTCCTCTACTTTCCGCTACACCCAGAAGTTTGAATACCTCTTATTTATATCCATCTGAATCCCCCAGAAGTAATAAGCTTATTGAGACAGGGCCAAGCATTGCCCACTAACTGCTGGGCATTGAGCGAGGGACCTCACACACTTAACCCTTCAATATTTACAATAATCTTATGAGGTAGGTACTATTGCTCCCATTTACGGATGAGAAAAGTAGGGCTCTGTTACTGCAGTTTCCCCCTGTCTGATGCCACAAGGCCCTGGGATAGTGGATAGAGTACTGAATAACAAGTCAAAAGAGCCCTTCCTGATTTGGGCATTTATCAATTGGGCAAATACACCCTCTGAGTTTCCTCATCTGCAAATATTTAAACTGCATCCTTACTTCAAACAGATGATGTAAGGAACAAGGCAAGAAACAAAAGTGAAAGCCTAAAACCTATGGTTGAGATGATACTAACATGCCCTTCACTGCAGTTAGTGATATCAGTGTCCTTGGAGCAAGTTCAATTAAACATTTCCCGATTATTTATTAAGAGCAGAGCATCAAGTTAACTGCCTAGGGATACAAAGAAATACCACAGATTCCTGTCTCCAAAAGTTCGCCATTGAGCAAGTAAGGTGGTTCTGTTGACTTACATAAAGGCACCTGGTCACATAAACAAAGAATTGAGCAAATACGGGGAGGGTGTGATGAATTCCACATGGGTGAGGCTTGGATGGGAGAAGTAGAAGCTAGACCTTCAAGATTTACCTGTTGTGTATGAGACACATGCCTCTGATTTAGAGGACAGTCTTCAGTCTGAAGTGTGCAGAAGATAATGAGTCCAAAAAAGAAAGCTGCAGACAGACAAAGTCTCAGGGCCTCTCTGCCCTTATCCCGTCCAGATAACATTCTGACTACCTCTCCTATTCCTAAAGACCCAACTCAAGTCCCACTTCCTTTGTTAAATCTCCCTGATCAGCACACACACAATCTGTTTCTAATGTGATCCCTCCAATTTCTGAATCCCAACATACTACTTTCACAAGTCTGACCCCAACAGATTATAAATTTGAGCACAAATACTTATATTTGCATCATTTACAATACCTACACACTTGTTGGGTTGTAATTTTTGAGAACCATAATCTTATCATCACAACTAAGTAATACAAGTACTATTCTGACATGAAGATTAAGGAAATTTCGGGCATATAAGGTTTAATTAGTGCCCAGGGTCGTAAGTCAAAGGCAGGACTAGAATACTAGCCCTATGTTTGTTCCATTGAACTACAAACAGGTTACTAAGAAAATTATAAATGTCTGCCTGCTTTGTAAAAATACTTTGAGCACTTACATCTAATACTTTGAAGTAAGATCTCATGATTGTATTTAAGTCTTAAAATTTCACTTTCCAGTCTGGAAGTTCCAGAAACTCAGTTTCATCCTAACAGGTGAAAGCTACTTGCAGCAAAAATCATATTTTATCCCATCTAATGAGAAACATAATTCCCTAGTGGATCAACATTCATATTCTATTCTATTCCTAGGTGATAGGTATTATTCAACTTCGTGTTACTACAATGAAATACCAAAAGGCAGCTTATGAAGTAAAGAGGTTTATTTAGCTCACAGTTCTGGAGGTGAGAATGGCAAGTGGTATCACATCATGACAGGAAGGTGCGTAGAAGCCAGGGGACACATCTCAAACCATGATGCAGAAAGCATTACGTGGTGCCAGGGTCAGGCTTTTATAATGACCCTCTCAGGAGACCTACTTTCATCCCTGCCAAGGGCAAGGCCTACAGTGATCTAGAAACCTCCCATTAGCCCCACCTCTTAAAGGTTCCATCAGCTTCTATATCATCTCACTGGGAACCAAATTCCTATTACATGGACCCCTGAGAAATAAACAAAACCCAGACCATAGCAAAAACCTACTTTTTAAAAAAAGCACACACACTAATAATGTTGAATGAAAAGATAACTTGGTAAGTTAATCAAAACCAAGAGAACTGGGCAGTGGCACACAACTGTAATCCCAGCACTTTGAGAGGCTGAGACAGAATCATGAGTTCAAAGCCAGCCTCAGCACTAGTGAGGTGCTAAGCAACTCAGTGAGACCCTGTCTCTAAATAAAACACAAAATAGAGCTAGAGATGTGGCTCAGTGGCCAAGTACCCCTGAGTTTAATCCCCGGCACCAAAAAATAATAACAAGAAAGATATCTAAAAGAGAAATCTGCTGAAACCAAGCAGATGTACTGATTGATCATAAAAGGCCTTGTATGATATTAGGAAAAAAGCAAGCTTTATACTTGAGAGTTACTAAGGTGTTATGGAACTGTTATAAGCAAGGAAGAAATATGATCAGATCTGCTAACATTTTTCTGTGAGTCCCATTTTTTCCCATATACTTCAAAGAGAAAGCTGGACTTGATGATGATCTCTATTCAAAAAGAGTACATTGTCCCCATGATGTGATCCTAACCATGTCTTCTTCACTTTGTATTCCCAGCACCCAGCATAATCTTGATATACAAAAAGTACCCAGAAATTGCTTGTTGACACTTTACAAACAAGTTTAAATTTTTTGTGATTCTTAACAAAGATATGACAATACCAAAGCTCCTAGATTGTTTGGGCTCACCTCAAAGATAGTAAAGGGGCTGGGGACATAGTTTAGTGGTTAGTGCTTACCTAGTATACAGAAGGTCCTGGGTTCAATCCCCAATACTGCACAATAAAAAATAACCACAGGGGAGCTGGGGCTGTGGCTCAGTGGTAGAGCGCTTGCCTAGCATGCATGAGGCACTGGGTTCGATCCTCAGCACCACATACAAATAATGAATAAAATAAAGATCCATCAACAACTTAAAAAAAAATTTAAAAAAAAATAACCACAGGGGCTGGGATTGTAGCTCAGTGATAGAGTCCTTGCCTTGCATGCGTGAGGCACCGGGTTCAATCCTCAGCACCGCATAAAAATAAATAAATAGGGGCTGGGATTGTAGCTCAGCGGTAGAGCGCTTGCCTCACATGCGTGAGGCCCTGGGTTCGATCCTCAGCACCACATACAAAGCAATAAAATAAAGACATTGTGTCCATCTACAACTAAAAAAATATTTAAAAAATAAATAAATAAATAAATAAATAAATAAACATATTGTGTCCATCTATAACTAAAAAAATATTTAAAAAAACATAAAAAGATGGTTTAAAGGATCTATTATTCTTTTTCCTTTTGCATACTTAAGCAAGATAAAATATGTTAAAATGCCTATTTCGTAGTAAACATTCAAAAAAATTAATTCCCTTCTTAAAATTAAGTTTCTTCTCATCTGCACCAATTTGGTTTCATGTGCCCTTAAGTTCACCCTGGCACATGTGTGTACTTGCTACCCATTGATTCAACTTAATCTGTCCTGAGGATTCTATGTATGAAATTTTAAACTACAGCTACACCCTTTAGCTTACTTTTGTGAAACATTAGAAAGTCTGTTTTTTTAAGGTGGTATTTTTTTAAGTGAAAAGAAGATCTTAGTCATTAGGGTTCATACAGTTCAATTTATCAAGAAAACACACAGGGCAGTAGACGATGCTATAAAGGTAACCTAGGACTGCATCATAGGAGCTACATATACCATTAAAAAGAAAAAAGTGAGCTTTTATCCTGAAGTTAATTGGCAGTTTTGGAACATTACTAAACATGAGAGAGAGAGAGAGAGAGAGATGATCAGACCTGTCTTCTACAGAAAAAAATTACAGGTGGTCATTCAACTTCTATCTGAACATTTGTAGTTATAGAGAACTCATTCCTTCCCAAATGTACCTATTCTAGATAATAGAAGTTCTTCCTTCATTGAGCTGAAATCTTCTTTTTATAATGTCTATTTGTTGGTAATTCTGGCCTGGGGAGTAACACCAGTCTTCTTTCTTCATATATAAAAGTGGGAGTGTGAATGAGATAAACTAGGGCAGGAAAGGGCTCAAAAAGTCTAGCATTCTGATATAAACTCCCTTTAAGTTAGCTATTTTACTTCCCTCTAAATCTAATCTTCTTCCCCACCCCCTCTTTGCCTAAAACAGAAATGAAATCCAACTCCATTCTACCAATCTCCCCCATGACCAATTCTAATGTGTTAGGACAATCTGTACTCAAATTTATCTTTGTATCCTATAAAATGTCATGACCTCTGTGCAGAAATAAACCATTGAGCTGGGCATAGTGGTGCATGCCTGTAATCCTAGGGCATTCCTATTCTCAGGGAGAGGGAACATAAAATGTACTGTGCTTTAAAGATAACATACAAGATGTTTCCATTTTTTGAAATTCAAGAACAGGAAAAACTGATCTTTGTTCACAGAATTCAGAATGGTCATTGTCTCTATGTAGGGGTGTAGACTTGGACTGGAAAAGTGTATTGAAGAACCTTCTTAAAAAGTGCTGGGGGGTTCTGGGATTGTGGCTTAGTGGTAGAGCGCTTGCCTTGCATGTGTGAGGCGCTGGGTTCGATCCTCAGCACCACATAAAAATAAATAAACTAAAGATATGTCCATCTACAACTAAAAAAATTTTTTTTTAAAAAAGAAGTGCTGGGGGACTGGGGTTGTAGCTCAGTGGTAGAGCGCTTGCCCAGCATGTGTGAGGCACTGGGTTGGATCCTCACCACCACATAAAAATTAAAAAATGAAAGTATTGTGTCTATCTAAAACTAAAAATACATATATATAAAAAAAGAAGTGCTGGTAATTTACTAGATCTTGATCTGAGTGGTGGTTATACATGTGTGTGTGAACCCCCATTGAGTGGTACACTTAAGTTTTGTGCTGTTACTATATCAATGTTACATGTCAATAAAAAAAGTGAAGAATGTTAATATGTGTTTAAGGAATGACAAGTGATCTGATGCAGAATAGGGTGAGGAAGAAAGAAAAAGTTTAGCAGGTGCCAGGCATGGTGGCACATTGCTGTAATCCAAGTGACTGGGGAGGCTGAGGAAGAAGGATTTCAAGTTTGAGGTCGACTGGGGCAACATTTTATTTTTATCTCAAAATTAAGATAAAAAGGAAAAAAAACAAAAAGGACTGAGGATGTAGCTTAGTGGTAAGGTGCCCTTGGATTCATTTCCCAGTACCAAAAATATAAAAATAAAATAATAATTATAAATAATAAAAATGATTAGTAGGTTACCAGAAGGTAAAGTTGGAGAAGAGGAATGGTAATAAAATGTAAAAGATCTTGAAAGCCATATTAAAGAGCTCATACTTGATCCTGCAGGTGATGTTGAAGAACACTCAAAGTTTTAAAGAGATATGTGCTCATATCTTTGTTTCAGAAAGCAAACTCTGGGGACAGTGCATTCTGCCTTGGAGGGGAAAAGAGAGAGAACAGATTCTCTGACCCAACAAGAATCTCAGACTCGCTCGCTTCGGCAGCACATATACTAAAATTGGAACGATACAGAGAAGATTAGCATGGCCCCTGCGCAAGGATGACACGCAAATTCATGAAGCGTTCCATATTAAAAAAAAAAAAAAAGAATCTCAGACTCTATATCCTCTTGGTCAAAGGGATATCGATTTTATATCCATACTTGAAAATCATAAAATGAAGGAGAATTCAGTATTATCTATGAAAGTACTGGCGAGTAATTTCAATACGAACTTTAAAAACTTTTATTATACTTCTGATATAACCACATTGCAAAATTTCAAACCTATAGAAAAATGCCATCAGCCACCCATAATCCCACAGTACTATGCTAGTACCCACTGGCATTCTGACATATTGGATTTCCTATCAGTCTTTTAAAAAAAAAAACAGGTCTTCAAGATGAGGCAGCTAGTCTATAATGATGGGAGAGTACCATGGGGTAGGTCACATTTGGAGAGGAGGCGTAACCAAAAGTAATCAATAAACATGTTTTAGCAAGAGCGAGGCAAAATCTAAACAAAAACCAATGTGCTGAGGGTTTAGCTCAGTGGTGGAATGCTTGCCTAGAATGTCTGAGGTACTAGGTACCGCCAAAAATAAATAAATGCAAACAAAGTTAGAAACATAAAAAACTGAGGAAGCGAAGGCAAGGATGTAAAGGATGGAGAGGTTCAAGTGTGCCATGATCTGATTGTTTGTGTCCCTATAAAATTCATATGTTGGAACTTAATACCCAATGAGATAGCGCGAGGAGGTAGAGCCCTTTGGGAAGTGATTAAAGTCATGAGGGCTCTGCTCTCATGAATGGAACTAGTGCCCTTATAAAAGAAATTGAGAGGACTGCCTTTACCCTTGTGCTATACGTGAGGACATAGAAAAAAGTGCCGTCTTTGAAGCAAAGAGCCAGTCTTCACCAGATAGCCTTTGCCCACAGATTCTGAGAAGGCAGATATTGGATTCCCCAGTTTCCGGAACTGTAACCAATAAATTATCAACTCTAAGCTATTTTTTAATAGAATGAGACAAAGAGTTAGCAACTGCAAAGACAGCAGTATGTGTAGGAAAGTTCCTTTTACTGGATGTCTACAGAATGTGGTAAGGTTGAGTGTGATTACTTAAAGGTGCTGAACTGGATGGTTATAATCATAATTACTTTGACCATTTTTATTTAATGTCAATATAATGCAGTATTCATAATTACTTGCTTTTTTAGGGGTTAAATTTTGTTTTACTCTTTTTAGCAATATAAAAAAAATTCCTTTAGTACTTTCTTGAAACTACAAAATCTTTTGTAAAAATAAAATTTTTGCAATGCCGGGGATCAAACCCAGGCAAACACTACCACCAAGCCACACCCTCAGCCCAGTAAAATTATTTTTAATTAAGTGACTTTTATGATTGTTAACATGTGGTACTATCACTTTTAAAAAGGAAACTTTTGTGTATTATGAAAGTATTGCATACCCTTTACAGAAAATCTGAGAGATACAGGAAAATATAAAGAAGAAAATAACAGTAACAATAGTCCATAATCTCACATTTTAAGATCAGCAGTCTAAACAACTTTCTGGCATATTTCCTTGCAGTCTTTTTTTTTTTAATTATGTGCTATTTTTTTTTATATCTTTATTTATTTTATGTGGTGCTGAGGATCGAACCCAGTGCCTCATGTATGCGAGGCAAGCGCTCAACCGCTGAGCCATAACCCCAGCCCCTCCTTGCAGTCTTTTTTAAAAATGCATTTTAACATATTTGAGATCATTATTTCTTACTTGCTGTTTTACCATAAGTATTTTTCTGCATCATTAAGAATTATTTGTAGGAATAGTTTACGCATCTGCAAAATATTACATTAAGGTGCCAGAGTTTGCTTAATTGATCCTTTATTATTGGGCATTTAAGTTACCCTTATTTTTTTGCTATTATAAATAATACTTTTTTGTATAAATATGTAAAGCACCATAAGGTTGTTTTTTCAAAGGAAATTCTCAGATGTGGGATTCTACATCAGGTACTGTGGAAATTTTAAATGTTCCTGATGTGTACTGTCAAATTGCTTTTTAAAAATTCCACTTAGACTATTATGTGGGAGAGAAAGCCACCTCAACATTTTCAAGCCTAAAAAAATGATGGTTTCTCAGAATCTGGACAAAGGCTATAGCATCTATAAAGGTATTTTTCTTTGAAGAATAAATACTGGCCAGTAACATAAAGGTCCAGATTTGAAGAGAGGGGTTGCCAGACTTTACTTTGATGTCCCCCAAGAACCTGAGAAACACACCTTTTAGACAGCTAACCACCACCATCTGGCAAGCAAACAGAGAGATGGTTACTTAAGATTAAACAACATCAACAAAATGTCTTTCTGGGTCTTCAAAGTTCCCCACAAGGGCTGGGGCTATAGCTCAGTGGTAGAGCGCTTGCCTAGCATGCGTGAGGCCCTGGGTTCGATCCTCAGCACCACATATAAATAATAAATGAATGAAATAAAGATCCATCAACAACTAAAAAAAAAATTTAAAAAAAAAAAAAAAAAAAAAAGTTCCCCACAAAATACAACCCAAGACCACTGACAGCTTTGGAGGGAGGCTCTCTAAGGGATCCCTGAACAGGGATAGCCAGTGCTAACAGATTTGGTATATGTAGCTCTGAATTTCTCTTGTCTTTAATTCAGAATATTTTCCCCAGCCTTGATCTCTGCCATTTCTCCTCCAGCATCCTTCAAACATCCACAGTCCCAAGTGAAACCTCAAGCTGCCCTCTTTCTGGCCCATGCGTGCTCTCTTGCCCCAGCTTCCTCCATTCCATGCTCTCTCATCTATTCTTGTTCTCCCTAGCCTCTCTTCTGTTCCTCCACAACCCCATGTCCCTCTAATCTCACTAAGTGTACCCTCCTGAGTCTAGTTTCCACACCTCTTAATACCTTCCCCCTGACTTTCTGCTCTCCATCCCTCTTCCCTGAGTCTTTGTGTAATTTTCTTTCCTTTCCCTCTCTCCCTTTCTCTCTCTCTCCTCCTCTCTCCTTCCCTTCCTCCTTCTGGGTCCCTTAAACTTTCAGTCCTTTCCTTTTCTTCACAAGAAACAAAGCTGACCCTCCCCCAAGTGAGCCTTTCTCTTCTTCGTCCCAAAACTTCTCTCCTGGACTGTTCTATTCTCTTCAAATGGCACACCCACCAAATCTGATTTCCCAGGAGTTTCTCCCTGCCTTTTTCACACCAAAGATAGCCCTTTTGCACCCTGCTGCCAAGGAATACTCTGAATAGAGCACTATTACCCCTCTAAACCCATCCAACACTTCCTCTAATATACATCCTTACTGTACATGCCAAGGGCCACTTATTTTATGCTCACATTTTCCACTTTATCCAAATCAGGATAAATGAGAGCAAAAGTTTAAGCCTAGGCTTAAACTATAGTTACAACAGAATAAAATGTTTGAAATCTGGGGCTTTCTTCAAAAATCTGGGACATAATGTTGCTATAAATTCCATCTATTCAGAATCCAGCTCTTAAGCGGTTTTACAAGCAAGAAGAACCCTAAACATCCTCACAGTTGTTGAAAAGTTTATGTTCAGTATATTACACTCAGACTAAAAAGGAGATTTCCCCCTTTTATTACCCCTCTGAGAAAGAGAATTTTAATATCCAGATTGCTATCTAAAATCATACACATAGAGTTTTGTTTTTTGGGTTTTTTTGTTTTTTACTGGTGACTTTGCAAAGCTCACAAAATCATTCACTGAGAAAGACTGAGCCCATGCTCTGAAGTGAGAATACACAGTTTACTAGTCATTGATTAGTGTATAAATTTGATAATGATCTGTAAATGTGGTTCAGTCATTTCCATGTTAACTTTCAGTTCCTCCTCCCTAAAAAATGGGTGAAAGCTCTTAACCAATATGAAGTCTCCTGGTCTGATCTGGACTTTCCTTTCTTGTACTGTATTCAAATTCTGCTGATTCTCTTCTGTCTGGGCCCTTTATCTAAATCTCCATGGTTGCAATTGCTCAAGGTTCACTGTAAATACAATCTTAATCATATTTCTGAGGAAGTTTACTTCCTCTAGTAGGTCTGCAAAACTCCCCCTTCTTATTCTTTATTGCTCCCTGAAATGACATTTCTCTTTGTGAATATTTATTCTTCCTAGCTCTAGATAATCCTAATTCTTTTTGTCATGCATTTTCTATCCACTTTTGTCCTCCCCTACAATGAAGGGAGTATTTCAATTTTTTTTTTATTGTTGTTTCCAGAGAAGAGCAACTTTCTAGTTGGAAAGTTCAAATTCAAAATGGACCCCCAGAGAAACATGGATGGCTTGAGATATCCGGTGTAATCCAGTAAATATTCTCCCTGCCCCACAACTCTTTGCTGGCTACAACAGCTGGGGGAGGAAGGAGTAATCTGTAGCATTTTATGCTCAGTTTTGTGTAGACTGCACATGCTATAGAGTTTATGTGCTCTTACCTCAGAAGTGACATTCCACTTTAATTTTACATACAGTTCCAAATTTAAATATCTAGTTTCCACTTGATAGCAGATCAAAAACATCAACTACTGGGTGGAAGTGGAGGTGGGGACTTGGGGTAAAATAAGATAGTGGTTAAGAGATGCTAGAGGCAAACTGCAAGTTTGAATCCTGGTGTTGCCTAGCTATAGGACTTTGAATGAGGCACTTGCCATTTTTGCCTCAATTTCCTCATTTGTAAAATGGAAATAATAACTATCTATTTTACATAGTTATCACAGGATTAAACAAGTTTTATATATATATAGTGCAAGTTTAAGCACTCTGTGAGCATTAAGTAGAATGGGCACATTAGCAACCAGTACTGATGTAACAGAAGTAAACAACCAACAGGCACGTAAGCAGGGGTGGGGGTGTAGCTTAGTGGCAGAGAACTTGCTTAGTGAAGCCCCCAGTTCAATTCCTAGCACAGCCAAAATAATTTTTTTTTTAAAGCAACAATATGAAGCCGGGGTTGTGGCTTAGTGTCGGAGCACTTGCCTAGCACATGTGAGGCACTGGGTTTGATCCTTAGCACCACATAAAAATAAACAAAATAAAGTCATGCTGTCCATCTACAACTACAAAAAAAAATTTTTAAAACACAAAAATCAAAAAATAACAACATGAAAACAGAGCAATCTAGGACCCACCTGTATGAGACAGAAGTTCCTAAACATTCTCAGTTCAAGGTGCCTTTAGTGTTTCAGTACTTTTTTTTTGTGATACCTGCCATGCCAAAAAAAAAAACCCAAAAACTAACAATTCTGTTTATTAAGTAGTTAAGACCAACTTAATCAGTATTTACATTCTAATAACTTACTAGCCATCTGAAATAACAACATATATGATCTTTTATTAGTAAGTAATAATTACCAGTGGGATGTATGTGCCTATTGGGCAATTAATTCATTTCTCAAACTTTGGGATCAGTTTAAATACTGTCACATTCATTTCTTGTTCCACATTGACTTTCTGCATGTTACCTGCTTGTGATTACATCAACCTTTGAAAACCCCGCTTTACATACACAAACACACAGACACACACAAACACAAATGACATCATCGAGAAGCATGTAGCAGGATCAAATGTTGACACCTTGAACCCAAGTTTATGTAGTATCAGAGAAATATTGAATATCACCCTACTTCTTTCTCTTAAACTTTATAATATTCTACAGTGACTTGTGAATTGGCTATAGGAGCACAGGGCTCCTTGACATGCAATTTGGGAACCACACGTATAAGAAATCAATCCCATAACACACCTTCAGGATATTGACATACAACATCAAAAAATAACAAATAGGGCTGGGGCTGTAGCTCAGTGGTGGAGCATTTGCCTTTCATGCGTGAGGCGCTGGGTTCAATCCTCAGCACCACATAAAAATAAATAAATAAACAAAATAAAGATATTGTGTTCGTCTACAACTTAAAAATATTTAACTGAGACAGGAGAATCGCGAGTTCAAAGCCAGCCTCAGCAACAGCGAGGCGCTAAGCAACTCAGTGAGACCCTGTCTCTACATAAAACACAAAAAATAGGGCTGGGGATGTGGCTCAGTGGTCCAGTGCCCCTGAGTTCAATCTCTGGTACCAAAAAAATAAAAATAAAAAAAATAATTCTCACCTCCTAAATTTTTTTTTTTCTTTTTGGTGTTGGAGATTGAACTCAGGGGTGCTCGACCACTAAGCCACATCCCCAGCCCTATTTTGTGTTTATATGTAGAGACAGGGTTTCACTGAGTTGCTTAGTGCCTCGCCATTGCTGAGGCTGGCTTTGAACTCGCGATTCTCCTGCCTCAGCCTCCCTAAGAGCTGGTATTACAGGCTTGAGACACCGCACCCAGCTCCTCCTAAATTCTTATAGAAAATAAATAACTTATTACAAAATGCCTAGTGCAGACTCTAGAATGTAACTGGTGCTCAAGGGCCCCTTGCCATTCCCTGCCCCCATTTTTTTTTTTTTAATGGGGTCTTGCTGTTATGCTCAGGCTGACCTTGGACTCCTGGGCTCAAGCCAGTCCTTCTGCCTCGGCCTCCCCAATAGCTAGAAATAAGGCACTCAACTTCCTCATCATTTTTTTAACATGCCTTAGGCTTTGCATACTAAGCCTCTGCAACATGGTGCTTCCTTGGACTGATAAATACTCCTACTTTTCTCTGCTGCCAAACTCTGCTCATTCTGTGTCACCTAACTTAAATGCATACTTCCCTCTGAAACCTCCTTTGGCTTTTTTGGAGAATGAGTCACTCCCTCTGGTTCAATTCTGCAGCACTTACCAACTATCACCTCACTTGATTGCATTATGTTATAATTTCTTATTTATAAATCTTCTCACTCACCAGATTTTATGATCTTCCTCCATGGCTAAAGCCACATCTTATTTTCACAGCATCTAGCACAGTATTTGGCCCTCAATAAATGTTCTGATGAATGAAAGGATAATAATAGTAAATGCTTAAACAGGGCTTAATTCTAGGCACTGTTCCAAGTGCTTTACAAATATTAACTTGTTTAATCTTCACTATAATTGTCTGAATTATTATCATTTCTATCTTACAGATGAGGAAAATGACACAGTGAGGGGATGTAGTTTGTCTAAGGTCACTCAGCTGTTAATTGTCAAAGCCAGGATTTAACCTAAGCAGTTGTCAGAATCCAGGCTTTTAACCAACACACTCACATGCCTCACAGTGAACATCAATGACAAACAAATTCAGCTCTCTCCAAAGTCTCACTTCCTCATTCATTCATTCATTCAACATTTAACATTTACATAAAACTGTTCATATGTATATCATCACACTAGACACCTAACTGCCCTCCCCCACCCACTCAATCCCTATTTCCTGCCCCTATACTCCACTTTTAGTTTCTTTTTTTTTTTTAATGTTTATTTTTTAGTTGTAGGTAACAGAATATCTTTATTTTATTTTTATGTGGTGCTGAGGATCGAACCCAGTGCCTTATGCGTGCTAGGTGAGCACGCTGCCACTGCGCCACAATCCCAGCCCACCAGCCCACTTTTAGTTTCTTAAATGTGTTTTATTCTCTCAGCTCTGGACCCAGGATGGCCACATTGCCTGGCTAATTTGTGCTTTTCCTTTAGTTCTTAGCTTAAATTACTTCCTTTTGAAAGTCTTCCTTTACCCCGCTACAGTAAGTTAGGTGCCCCTGCCCAGATTCCCCAAGGCACTTCACACTTTCCTCGTCAGACTTAATTTTTTTGCCCACTTACTTATCTGCTTTCTACACTAGGCTGCAAGCTCCATACGAGCAAGAACCAAGTTTATCCAGGTTATCATTGAATCTGCAGCACCTAGCTTCATTCCTGGCACATAGTCGGTGCCTGATAAATATGTCGAATGACTGATTGAAGAATGAACAAGACAAAAATCTCTATTCTTAAGAAGTCTAGTGGGGGTGCTGGAGACATGGCTCAGTGGTAGAGTGTTTGCCTGGCGTGCTTGAAGCCCTGGGTTAGATCCCTAGCACCAAAAAGAAAAGAAAAAAAGAAATCTAGTGGGGGGAAAAAAGTCTACTGAGGATATAAGAAAATAAACACTTACAGTATATTGTTATAAAAGCTATCATAAAGATATGCCACGGTCCTTCAGAGGCACAGAGGGAAAGATTTCAAACTTAACCTGAGGTAAAAGTGGGAAGGAGACAGTTCAGCAGAATCTTAAAGAGTATTGACAAGGAAGACATGGTATAAAGGTCAAAAAACAAGAACTATAATAGAAGTTGTAACCTACTTGGCTAAATCGTTTTTTCTGGGTCTAAAAATAACATTGATCTAAACTTAGTCTTCAGTTGATTGATCTAAAAGGAATTTGGAAGCAATATGAAATAACTTCAAGGCACTATGATAAAATAATTTTATTTCTCAAGTATCTCTCCTGTGAATTCCCATGGTGGAGCTTCTTAGCTCTGTCATCATATTGATCACACTGCACTGCCATTGGCAAAGCATCTCTATCCCACTTAGTTATGAGCTATTTAAGGGCTTTGGATTCAAGAGCTTTATGGTCTGGTTCAGTTCTATGTATCCTGAGCACCCAGAACACAGCCAAGCCCAAGGAAGATTTATGAATACTCTGGCCTAACCATGAAGTCCTGAATGAACTGACCTCTAGCAGCCTCTCAACTCTGTCTCACAACCCATACTCTGTGCTCCAGTCAATATTAAACACCTTTCAACTTCTGGACAAAGTTTGGCTCTCTAAAGCCTCTGGGCCCTCATACACGCTGATGGCACTCCCTCTGTCTCTTCCCACTCATTTCCTCACTCTTCATCTAGCTAACTCCTACTCACTCTTCAGATTTCAACTTGAACATTACTTCTGAAGGAAGCTTTTCCTGACCTGAAGACAAGTTTAGACCTTTCCATTATGTGGTTCTATAACATCCTATGTTTCTCTTTTGTATCATTCATCACACTTGTAAATACTTGTTCATTCTCTCTTTATTAGATCCTAAGTTTTATAATTCAGCTCTTGGACCAGAGTGTACAAGAGATTCACAAGAAAAATTATTGCAGGGC
>PVHX01010592.1:0-40158 GCA_004024805.1 Geosciurus inauris | reverse complement strand
ACTAACTCAATGTTAGAGTGTTCCTGGGTTAAATCTCCAGTACCACAAAAAAATTATTTTAAATAAGTTACTGGTTATTTAAATGAATCAAGTGCTATTATTTGTTTTTAAGAACGATTTTTAGTGGCACAGCTTTAGGAGGTTTTGTATAGTGTTATGCTAGATTGGAATTAACTAAATCAAATCAGTGAATCACCATTCAGTGACTTGACTTGATATTGGAAGCATTCTCATGCAGCCTTAAGAATCAGGGTGGTTAGTGGGGCACAGTGGTACAACCCTGTAATTCCAGGGAATTAGGAGGCTAAGACAGGAGGATCACAAGTTTGAGGGCAGCCTCTGTAACTTAGTGATACCTTGTCTCAAAATAAAAAGTAAAAAGGACCGTGAGTATACAGTTCAGTGGTAAAGTGTCCCTGGGTTAAATCCTCAGTTTAAAAATAAAATAGAATCAGGGATGTTGCCTTGCAGAGTGAACAGTTGAAGCAATAACACCTTATCCAAGAAAAGGTATGTAGGATTCTGCTCACACCACCTTTTTCCTTTTGCTCTTGAACCCTTTCTGCTTATCCCCTCCTTGCCATCACATGCTCCTACAAGCTTACTTTTCTTATACCAGCTTGCAATTTATCTTCTCGCATGGGGTCCTCCTTCCTTGTTCTTCAAAGGCTTGCCCTATCCATCCAGCCTCACAATTCACCTTTACTAGATAGACTTGTTGGGAGCATCAGAATGTATGTGTGTGTATGTTATTATTAGCAGCAGTAATAGTAGTAGTAGTAGTATTTTAGTGTCAGGGATTAAACCTAGGGGTGCCACTGAGCCACAGCTCTTTTTATTCTTTTATTTTGAGACAAGGCCTTGCTAAGTTGCTGAGGCTGACCTTGAACATGCAATCCTCCTGCCTCAGCCTCCAAAGTTACTGGGATTATAGATATGTGCCACCACACTCAGCAAGCATCAGATTATCATAGCTCCTGGCCCCAGACTGTCTTACTCAGCACCTCTTCAGATACTACCAACCTAAAAACTGGGTGTATGGAGGAGCCAAAGAAAAACAGTTTCTACTCTCAATGAGTTTCCAGTCTATTGGAGAGACAAAGGATGTTCACCATTCTGTGAAGAGAGTTCATTTCCTTTTCACTTACCACACATCCAATCATGCTCGAAGTGTTCTATTTCTTTCTTAGCCCTTGTATCTTGAATCTTTATTCAAAATCTTCTGTAAGGAAGAGTTCTACTTCTCCATTTGTTTATTTATTCAATAATTTATATCAATAAAGACTCAGTGATATTTATTTCATTCTTTGGGTTATTAGCCAACACTGTGATTATTTATTTTGTTGCTCAGATAATTCCACTTTGGGCCATTAGGAATTTGTTTGTGTCTTTTTAGCATGTTCCCATCCTGGCACAACAAGTTGTTCCAGGCTCACCTTGTATTTTCCTTAATTCATCCCTGGATTCAATCCAAGGAGCCCTGATTCTTTTCATTGAAGACAAGTATTTAGAAGCCAAGATCTAGATACTAGGTATGCTCATTGCTACTAAGGTATCACTTCTAAGCATCTCCAGGAGACAAAGTTAGAAAATATTTATATGTATACTACACATATTTATTTATTTAGGTACTGGAGATTGAACTCAGGGGCACTCAACCACTGAGCCACATCCCCAACCTGATTTTGTGTTTTAGGTAGAGACAGAGTCTCACTGAGTTGCTTAGCACCTCGCCGTTGCTGAGGCTGGTTTTGAACTCACGATTCTCCTGTCTCAGCCTCCCTAAGTGCTAGGATTACAGGCTTGCGCCGCCCCACCCAGCTTCTATTTATTTTTGTATCTATTTTACATATGTATGTATCTTTAACATCAGTTGATACTGATACTGTGCATGTTTTCTGACTTCATATACATAGTTTCATACTATAAATATTTTACTGCAGCTTGATTTTTTTGTTTGTTTGATGCTTGCTTTTGAGATTCAACCATGTTGATATACATGATTCTGGTTTGTTTATTTTAACAATTGTCTTAATAGTAACCTTTTCTGTGATTCATCCTCTGTATTATTTCTAAGCACTGCCAACTGTAGAGTTATTATTAGTTATTCATAGGTATTATAAGTAGTAGGCAGTATACTAAAGAAAAAGGAAAGCTGATGGCCCAACTTTCATTTTAGGGATATTAAAACTGTCACTCCTATGGTGACTCTCTCTTTTTTTTTAATATTTATTTTTTGGTTGTAGGTGGACAGAATATCTTTATTTTATTTTTATGTGGTGCTAAGGATCGAACCCAGTGCCTCACGCGTGCTAGGCGAGCACGCTACCACTGCGCCACAACCCCAGTCCCGGTGACCCTCTCTTTTGAAGAATACAGTAGGAGAGCTTTGTTGAATAACCAACCACTCTACTCTCTTCACAGTTCTTTGGGAGTAAAACTTGCCTGTTGTGTTAACTGCATCAACATGGCGAATTGTCTTCTCTTGGTTTCTTTGTTCTGGTTTTATATTTCTTCATTTCTAATCTGCTTGATAATAGTTATCCTTTGTAGTTTCTTACCTTTGGAATAATTTTGTAATCTCTTAATAGCCCCACAGTTTTATTTGCCATTTGAAAAATCACCTATTTTTCAAATTCAATCTGAAAGATTTGAATCTGAACCTCACACAGGAAATAATTTAGCTAAAACAGTAATTCTAGAACATTCTATAGACATTTGGGTGCTATAGTTCTATAATTCTTCTACTAATAATATCACAGTCTTTTTTTTTTTAAATATTTTTTAGTTATAGATGGACACAATGTTTTTATTTTATTGCTTTGTATGTGGTGCTGAGGATCGAACCCAGGGCCTCACGCATGCGAGGCAAGCGCTCTACCGCTGAGCTACAATCCCAGCTCCAATATCACAGTCTTATACTTTGTCATTTTATTATTTATGCAAAAATTTACCACCCAGTTATAACTAAAATTGATCACCATCAGAATCAATGAGTGTGAATGAGAGAAGCTTCAAAATAGAAAGTTTGCCAGGTTTCTCACTGAGAGTCTTGGGGGTCAGTTTGTCACCAAGGATTAGGAGTCCCATGAACGTGTACATATTACTGAAGCTAACAGCTTTGTGCAAAAAAAGATGCCCAGTGCATAACTGTTAAATAAATGGAAGGATGGACAAGCACATGGATGGAGAAAAATGCAAGCTTTTCTTAAGCTCTAGTCTCAGAAAGACTTCACAAAGGACATGGAACCTGGACTGTCATTTTAAGGATAGGCAGGGACTTGAAAGGAGTTAATGAAAGAGGAGGGCACCCCACTTGAAATTCCCAAACGCTCCCACTGAAAAGATAGATAACCCACAGGCATCAGCTGATAATGGCAAAGCAGTGTCAAGCTAATGAACTTATTCCAGATCTACACTGAAGTTTTAGTCTCATTCTGACACTACGCTGCAGAGGGAAAAGTGTAAACCGGGAAATGGAAAGTCTGCATTCCCTTCCTTGTGTCACTAACTCACTGTGTGACCTTGAACAAGTCACACCTCCTTGCTGAGCACTCTGTTGCCAGTGTGTTCAGTGATAACATTGGTTTAGAAGAGCTTGAACACTAAACTTCTGTGAAGCAACAGGCTTTTAACAACTGGGTCCCCAATGACAAACATAGCAAAGCATCATTATCCTATCCACTTCTGGGATGGAAAAGGACCTTGAATTGAAAGTGGTTATTCCAGTCCATCCTCCCTCAAGAACTCGAAGTTCTGTTCCAATCTCCACAAATCATTTTTATCTTTTTTCTTTTCTTTTTCTGCAATGCTAGGGATCAAACTCAGGGCTTCACATGTGCTAGGCAAGGACTCTACCATTGGCACACCCTACCCCTTATAATCCTTTTTTTTTTAAATGTTTATTTTTTTTAGTTGTAGGTGACAGAATATCTTTATTTTATTTTTTTTTAATGTGGTGCTGAGGATCGAACCCAGTGCCTTATGCGTGCTAGGTGAGCACGCTACCACTGCGCCATAATCCCAGCCCCTATAATCCATTTTTTAAAAAAAAATTTTTTAGTTGTATATGGGCGCAATATCTTTATTTATTTATTTTTATGTGGTGCTGAGGATCGAACCCAGTGACTTACACATGCAAGGCAAGCACTCTACCACTGAGCCACTGCCCCAGCCCTTATAATCCATTTTTAACGGCTCAATTCTTATATACCTTTTTGCTAACAGTCCATATAAAATCAAATCTACCTTGTTGCTCATATGCAAATTCAATCAGGGGTGTATAGACTGATAAAGCTCAAAGAACTCATCTCCCTTGGTGTAGAGTTGAAGAAAATGAAGCCAAGAGAGTAACAGGACCTTTCCTAAATCACTCTGCAAATTATAGGCAAATAGTAAATACTCTAGCAATACTATCAAAAGACAAATTAAAGGAGTGGGGATGTAGCTCAGTGGTAGAGTGCCTGCCTAGCATGCATGAGGCTCTGGGTTCAATTCCAATACTGTAAAAACAAAACCAAACAAACAGAGAGATTAATCCTGGTCATTACTGAGTTTCAAAGAATTATTTCTTTGAACAGAAAAAGCAAGTTAAGTATAAGGAAAAAATTAGACTTGCTTTAGACTTGTTTTTCTTTCTTTTTTTTTTTTTTGGTACCAAGGATTGAACTCAGAGGTACTTGACCACTAAGCCACATCCCCATCCCTATTTTTTGTGTATTTTATTTAGAGACAGGTTCTCACTGAGTTGCTTAGTGCCTCACCATTGCAAGGCTGGCTTTGAACTCGTGATTCTCCTGTCTCAGCCTCCCAAAGTGCTGGGATTACAGGTGTGAGCCACCGCGCCTGGCTCAGACTTTTCTACAGCAAAAGTTTATGGCATTCTGATTAAAAGTATGTTCTATAAGTATCAAATCCAGCTATGTTGTCATTTTAAAATTTGATTAATTCAAGGAATCCAGCATTCTTTTTTTTTTTTTTTTTTCTGGTGCTGGGATTGAACCCAGGGCCTTGTACATATGAGGCAAACAAGCACTCTACCACCTAAACTATATCCCCAGCCCCAGTATTCTTCTTGAAAAAAACTTTTTTTCTATGGTGCTGGGAATTGAATCCAGGGGTGCTCAACCACTTAACTATATCCCTATACCTTTTTTTTTAATAATTTTTTTTTTCTTTTAGTTGAAGATGAACACAATGTCTTTATTTTATTGCTTTGTATGTGGTGCTGAGGATCGAACCCAGGGCCTCACGCATGTGAGGCAAGCACTGTACCGCTGAGCTACAATCCCAGCCCCCTATACCTTTTTTTTTTTTTTTAATTTTTTTTTAGTTGTAGATGGACACAATATCCTTATTTTATTGGTTTGTATGTGGTGCTGAGGATCGAACCCAGGGCCTCACGCATGCGAGGCAAGCGCTGTACAGCTGAGCTACAATCCCAGCCCCCCCTATACCTTTTTAAAAAGTTTTTTTTGAAATTTTGAGACAGGGAATTTTGAGGCAGGATCTTGCTAAGATGCCCAGGCTGGCCTCTAACTTGGGATCCTAGTGTCTAGCTGGGATTATAGACCTGTGCCATCAGATCCAGCTTGAAAAAAACTTGATGTCAAAATTCATCTAATCAAGACATGAATATAAGTAAAGAAAAAGGTATCACAAGGAATGGATGATTGTTATATTAAGATATGTAGATAATTTAAAAATATATAGGTAGTTATTTTTATTAATATGTGTGTGTATACATATATTTTCTTTCTTTCTTTCTCCTTCCTTCCTCCCTTCCTTCCTTCCTCCCTCCCTCCCTCTCTCTCTCTCTCTCTCTCTCTCTCTCTCTCTCTCTCTCTCTCTCTCTTTCTTTCTTTTCTTCATGTGGTTTCCCAACATATAGTTCCTAAAACCCTTGGAATCTCTATAATGTTAAGAGTGTGTTCTGGGGGCTGGGATTGTAGCTCAGCGGTAGAGCGCTTGCCTCGCATGCGTGAGGCCCTGGCTTCGATCCTCAGCACCACATACAAAGCAATAAAATAAAGACATTGTGTCCATCTACAACTAAAAAAAAAAAAAAAAAGAGTGTGTTCTGTAGGCTAATGAGACCACGGATGGTTAGGGGTTCCTAGATAGTTTCAAGATGTGGTTGGTGACACAAAAACCCAAGGAATGATTAGAGGATTGGGACTTTCAACCCCGAACTTCTGAGACGGGGAGAAGGGAAGAAGGTTGTCACCAATGATCAATGAATTAATCCATTATTCCTACATAATGAAGTTTTCACAAAAACCCAAAAGGACTAGATTCTAGGGACTTTCAAATAGCTGAAATTCCCAGAGGGTAGCCCACTTGGGAGGGCATAGGAGCTCCTTGCCACTTTCCACATACCTTGGTCTGTGCATCTGTTCCATCTGGCTGTTCATTTGTATAATTTAAAATATTCTTTTTATCCAGGCGTAGTGGTGCACATTTGCAATCCCAGCAACTTGGGAGGCTGAGGCAGGCATAGTTCAAGGCCAGCCTCAGCAATTCAGTGAGACCCTCAGCAACTTGGTGAGATCCTATCTCAAAATATAAAAAGGACTGGGGATGTAGCACAGTGGTAAAGTACCCTGAAATCAATCCCCAGTACCAAAAAATAAAATGAAAATATTCTTTGTAGGGCTGGGGGTATAGCTCAGTTGTCTCGCGTGCACAAGGAATAAACATATATATATATAAATTATATATATATATATAAAATTTGTAATCAGTGAGTAAACTTAAGTGTTTCTATGAGTGCTGTTAGCTGCTCTACCAATTAATCAAACCCAAGGAGGGGACTGTGAGAACCTCAATTTATAGCTGGTTGGTCAGAAACACAGGCCACAATCTATGCCTTGTGATTAGCATCTAAAATGAGGGGCAGTCTAGTGTTGTGGGGGGCGGACACTCAACCTATGAGATCTGACACTACCTCCCGGTAGATGGTGAGAATTGAGTTAAATTATAGAATGTCCAGACGGTGCCTACTGGAGAATTGTTTGGTGTGTGGGGAAAACTTCCCCTCACATATGGTATCAAAAGTTATATTTAAGCCGGGCGCGGTGGCTCAAGCCTGTAATCCCAGCACTCTGGGAGGCTGAGACAGGAGAATCGCGAGTTCAAAGCCAGCCTCAGCAACAGCAAGGCGCTAAGCGACTCAGTGAGACCTTCTCTCTACATAAAACACAAAATAGGGCTGGGGATGTGGCTCAGTGGTTGAGTGCCCCTGAGTTCAATCCCCAGTACCAAAAAAAAAAAAAAAAAGTTATATTTAGTTGCTGTGTGAGAATAGACAGTAGAGAATAGGAAAGCACTTTAGTTTTTTTGTTATTTTCCCTATATCACAACATTGTTACGGTCTCTGCTTAAATCTAGACCTAAGCCTAAATGACTAGGAAAATTTTAGTTACAAAATAAACCATAAACATTATGAAACTTGGCAATGTAAAAAAAAATGAGTAACAAAATTTAAGAAGTAGGAGAGAGAAAGTGGGAGAAATAGAACAGTATTAATCACCATACCACAGTAGACAATAGTCAATCAATATTGTCTAACATTAAAATGTGTAGTTTAAAACAAAATAACTATTCCAAGTCTGGCACAGTGGTGCATGCTTATAATCCCAGAGATTGGGGAGGCTTAAGTAGGAGATCACAAGACTACGTCAAGGCTAGCCTAGGCAATTTAGTAAGACCTTGTCTCAAAATAAAAAAAAGGACTGGGGATGTAGCTCAGTAGTAGAGTGCCCCTGAGTTCAATCCCGTACTGCAGGGGGCAAAAAAAGGTAGCTCATTATCTTTTCTAAAAAACTTTACCATTCATCAGTCTCTTTGGTTAATTTTTGTTTCTGTTAAATTTCATTATGACCCAGCACTTTGGGAGGCTGAGACAGGAGAATCGCGAGTTCAAAGCCAGCCTCAGCAACAGCGAGGCGCTAAGCAACTCAGTGAGACCCTGTCTCTACATAAAACACAAAATAGGGCTGGGGATGTGGCTCAGTGGTTGAGTGCCCCTGAGTTCAATCTCCAGTACCAAAAAAAAAAATTTAATTATGAAATATCGTCCTTAATATGAACACATTAAAATTATCTGTTAATAATGCTGTATAAATACATACAGAGATGTCCAGAATGATAGTCACTATGGGTTAGAAAATGTTATTTTGTACCAGGTGTGGTGGCACACCCCTGTAATCCCAGCAGCTCAGGAGGCTGAGGCAGGAGGATTGCAAATTCAAAGCTAGCCTCAGTAATTTAGCGAGGCCCTAAGAAATTCAGCAAGACCCTGTCTCTAAATAAAACACAAAAGGGGCTGGGATGTGGCTCAGTGTTGAGTGCCCCTGGATTCACTCCCCAGTACCAAAAAAAAAAAAAAAAAGTTATTTTGTATGTTAAAACAAAGAGTGATCTGCTACTTTCTTCTAGGGACCTGTGCATTGGGTCTGTGCATGTGTATGTATGTTTCTGTTTCTGTACTACTTGGATTTTTCATGAGCATGTATCATTTTTTTTAATATTTATTTTTTAGTTGTAGGTGGACAGAATATCTTTATTTTATTTTTCATGTGGTGCTGAGGATCAAACCCAGTGCCTCATGCGTGCTCGGCGAGCACGCCACCACTGTGCCATAACCCCAGCCCCTCATTTTTTTTTTATACCAAGGCATGTATCATTCTTTTTTAAAATATTTTTTTAGTTGTAGATGGACACAATATCTTTATTTTATTTATTTATTTTTTATGTGGTGCTGAGGTGCCTCTCGCATGTGAGGCAAGCGCTCTAGCATTGAGCCACAATCCCAGCCCCAATGTATCATTCTTTTTAAAGAACAATAAAGTTATTTACTTTAAGAACAAGTGAGGGCGAAAAAAACACACACAAGAGAGGGAGTTTGATTCTAACAAAGTATTTTCTGACTTGTAAGAAAGATTTCCTCAATAACATGAATACTTACTCTCATTGCTTGCCAGAGATTTTTCACACAGTATCTTTATTACTCACCACAACTTTAAAAGTTGCACATTATAATCTTCAATTTTCAAATGAAGCTGAGGGTGATGAAGCCTTTTGTCCAAAGTCATATACCCTAAAAAGGTCAAAATCAAGATACAAACTCAGGCCTCAAATTCTCTCCACTGAATACTGCTGTCTAGAGAGCCAGAGTTGACTCGTAATTAAACTTTCTCTTTGACTTTCTTCAACCTTGAATTATTCTTTAGACATTTGATGGTCTACAATGGGACATTCTCAAAAAGCCTGGAAGTAAGGCTGCCTCAGAAATAAAATCTGCTCTTGGGGCTGGGGTCATGGCTCAGTGGTAGAGTGCTTGCCCCTCACGCGTGAGGCACTGGGTTCGATCCTCAGCACCACATACAAAATACATACATAAATAAATAAAATAAAGGTTGTTTTAAAAAGAAAATGATTAAAAATAAATAAATAAAATAAAATAAAATAAAATCTGCTCTTCATAAATGAAATTAATCATCCACAGGAAACTAAGAGCTCATCTGTAAAACTATGTCCAAAGGTTTGGGAACACTCAAAACTTTAATCAAGGTGACCTGGGAGTAATCTCAAAATTACAGGCCTGGAAATTGGCTGCATCAGTCAATGAAAAATCCATAAATTATAATTAACATATCATATTTAGAGAACATCTATGTGAACAGAAGGGGGAGAGTGGTCAACCAGGGTACCCTGAGAGGGGAAAGTCACAGAGGCATCTTTCCAATATTGTCTTAGCTAACAACACAAACATCATGATTTTCTTGTTCTCTTCCCAAGCCTACTACCAGGCCACCCTCTGATCCTTGGATTCCCATGTGACATGCTCAGAGTAATGGAGAAATGCTCTGATCTTCTGACGTCAGTGTTCTGGTCTGCTTTGTAAATTAAATTGGTTTTGTAAATACTTTCTTTTTGCAAATTAATAAATGGACTTCTGGTTTAGGCATCAGTTATAGTAAGCGTTCTAATGTGAGTCTGAGGATAGATCTCTGTTCAGAGAGATGCACCCACTCTCCCCAAATACAAGACCAGAGTTCTGAGCCTGTCAGATGCTGGACCATAGCAATGCCAGGCTGTGGGTATGAATCCATGTAGCCAGCAGACTCTTCCCAGAAACATATTCTTGGCCTGGCTTCATGCCTTTTTTATTTCCATAGCCGGAATATAATCTCCTCAAGAGCATAAATCATGGCTTCTCATTCTTAGAACCCTGTTATGAGCTAAATTGCGTCCACGTACCCCAAAATTCATATGCTGAAGCCCTAACCTCCAATGCCTCAGAATGTAAATATTTGGAGATATGGCTTTTAAAGAGGTGATTAAGTTAAAAGAAGATGGGTACAGTGGGCCCTAATCCAATCTCCCTGGTGTCCTCAGATGAAGAGGAAATTTGGACACACCAAGAGACACTAGAGGCTCACATGTACAGAGGGACAACCATATGAAAAGACATCAGGGTGACCACCCAAAAGCCAAGAGAGAAGTGTCAGAAGAAATCAAACCTGCCAAAACTTTGGTGTTGAACTTTCAGCCTCTAGAACTATGAGAAAATAAATTCCTGTTGTTTAAGCCATCCAATCTGTGGTATTTTGTTATAGTAGTTCAAGCAAACTGATCCAAACCTTGATTGCACTTAATGACTGAATCAATTGATGAATAAATCATTTCCTGGTCAGTTACAAAGCAGGTCTTGGAACAAGATTACTATATGCCAAGTCAAGGCAAGAAAAGAGAAGAGTCAAGATGTGAAGCCCCACAGGACCCTAGGAAAAAATGGACTGAGAGATGCAAAACACAAGCCAGGAAGGAAAACCTGAGAGAGTTCTCTTACTCCAATAGAAGTGTTTATAAGGGCCCTAAAACTGAGGGTCTTGGAGGCACGTGTGGGCTAAAGTGGAGAGAGAATCTGGACTTTGGCAGCAGAGATCTGGGTTCAAAATCTCACCCTATCACTCACTCCATATGTGATTGCAGGCAAATTACTTAACTTTTTTGATTCTCAGTTTTCTCATCTGCCATAAAAGATGAAAAGTAATACCACTGGGAGGGAGGTACTGGGGAATGAACTCAGGGGTACTCAACCACTGAGCCACATCCCCAGACCTATTTTGTGTTTTATGTAGAGGCAGGGTCTCACTGAGTTGCTTAGCACCTTGCCTTTGCTGAGGCTGGCTTTGAACTCACGATTCTCCTGTCTCAGCCTCCCAAAAAGTGCTGGGATTACAGGTGTGTGCCACCATACCTGGCTAAAAGTAATACCATTTTATGGAGCTGTTAGGATTAAATTAAATAAGAAAGCATACATAAATCTGCCTAGCATCTAAAAAATGGTATTTCCTCATTGGAAAATGAGGAAATGGAGAGAGAGGAAGCAGAGACCTAGTGAGAGAACTGAAGAACTTTTTGGGCCAATGCACAGTGTTCAAAGAGGGAGATAGGTTTAGACAAGCCTGGATATGTGGTTTGTGTGGCAAAAAACCAGAGTCTAGGCAGCAAGAGATACTAATAAGAGTCTGATGGGAAGGACATTGTGGCTCTGGGTTATCATTTAGTTCACAGCTCTATGACAACCAGTGGCATAAGGAGCAGGGTCCATTCCCACTCCTTTGCTGGATTAGGATTACTAGAATTTAGGCAGGCCAACAGCCATGGGACAGGTATGATAAGTGTGAGAATTTCAGCTGGGAGACCAATTGCACAAACCGACCCAAGGCTCACACCCTGCCTCTGAAACCAGATCTAATTCTTGCTATTAGATGTGAGGCAGGGGCTGGGATTGTGGCTCAGTGGGAGAGCACTTGCCTAGCACATGTGAGGCACTAGGTTAGATCTTCAGCACCGCATAAAAATAAATAAAATAAAGGTACTGTGTCCACCTATAGCTTAAAAAAAAAACAGAAATGAGGCTGTCTGCTCCTATTTTGGTATTGATTAGGTCAGAAACCGGACAGAACTGAGCCTTTGGTTCCAGGGTGCACGCTAATTTATGAGGGACTACTTTTTGCCAGGATTTTCACATACATTCTATTCCTACCTCATCACAACCCTTAGAAACCAGAACTTATTTCTAAAATGAATTTTTTTTCCAAAAAAGGAAATAGAGCGCCAGAGAGATTAAGCAACTCATCCAAAACCATACCGTTTATAAAGAGTGGGACCAAGAGTTGACAAATTCCAGTTGACCCACTGAAGAGAAGAGGTTTTAATTGTTGATAATGCAAAGAAATCTCTAAGAGGGAATTTTCTGGTATGACAGTGGATCCTGTACAAGTGTAACACACCTCCTATTATTTGGATATGGGGCCCAGCCTCAAACCTTTGATATTTCTACCAGAATCCATATAGCAGAGGGCAGCCCTACAGAATATTTTCCACAGGAAACATCTGCCCAAATATTTCGAAGGCTGCAAAATGTCCCAAGAGAGAGAGGGAAAGCTGAGGCCAATTATAAGCATGGTGATAAGTCCAGGTACCAGGTGGACTGGAGCAGAGAGAAAACGCAGGCTTCCTGCCTTCCGCTCCCTCTGGAAGTGTTCTGTGGTAAAATAAACTCTTTCCAAGACGCGGGTTCCCAGGTTAGTGATCTGGTTTTCTTCTAATAGGAAGTGAGCTGTCTCTCAATCAGGGGAGGGAGGAGGGAGAAATTATTGCCAATTACATAAAATATGTAGGTGGGAAGGTTCAGATGTTTCATGTCTTTACAATTAGAAGACCTCCACTTTATTCTTAGAGTCAATCACAGCCCAGCCACAAGAGAGACATTCTTTCTTTGAGTGTTTACAAGAGAATCAATTGAAAAAGATTTTTTAAATCCCTTTTTGTTTAAAGAAACTGACATAATAGAAAGAAAGGATTGAGTCCCTGCCAGGAATAGGCTTTCTGAACTTTCTCTCACTAAGCTCAACAGCACTTGAAGGTCTTTTCAATAAACCAAGTTGCTGGCCCCAAATAGAAAATTGCTACCAGGAAAGACAAAGGAAAAAGAAAACTGGGATGTCTTTGAGTTGAAATAAGAGTCTGTAATCACCCTGAATGTATTATTCAGGTTCATTGTTCCTTATATTTCTACTTCACTTGTGGAAAGTAGAAATATAAGGAACAATGGCTAAGAGAACTCCTCCCCGTGTGCCAGGCACTGTACTAGGCACTGAACAGCCAGGAGTATGAATGCATCCTGTTTCTTGTTCTCCAAGAGCTTCCAGTCTGAGGAGGAAATAGACTGGTACTCACAGATGGTACAAAAGGGAATAAAAGGATGGGAAAAATGGAAAAGAGTGAAGAGGACTGAGCATACAGCACGCAGTTAGTGGATCCTAATTTAGAATCTGTGGGTCCCTGAGAAGGAGGAGAAGCTCTTCATTCTTCTTTAAGATTGATGGAAGAAATCATCTTATCTGAGGAATCACCCACTACCTATCCAACCTCCCTCTAATCTACATTTGTGTTGCCTTTTTTAGCATCCACATATGAGAGAGAACATGCAGTATTTGTCTTTCTGTATCTGACTTATTTTATTTAATATAATGTCTTTCATCCATTTGGCAGAAAATGATAAGTTATTGTGCTTTTTATGGCTGAATAATATTCCCTTGTACCTATATGCCACATTTTCTTTACCCATTCATCCATTGGTGGGCATCCAGGTTGATCCTTTATCTTAACTATTGTGAATAGCACAGCAAGTGTGCAAGCATCTTTTTGATATCCTGATACCATCTCAGATATATTCCCAGAAATGGAATAGGTGGATCATATGCTATATCTATTTTTAGTTTTTTGAGGAACCTCTATACTGCACTCTATAGAGGTTGTACTAATTTGCATTCCCACCAACAGTGTATGAGAGATCCCTTTTCTTCACATTCTGACCAGCACTTGTTATATTTTTGTCTTTTTGAGGATAGCCTTTCTAGCCAGGGCAAGATGATATCTCATTGTGATTTTGATAACAGGTACCAAAACATAGGTGGATAGAAGTAATAAGTTTTGGTATTCTATAGCACAGTGGGGTGACTACAGTTCACAATAACCTACTATATATTGTATGAATAACTAGAATAGAGAAGCTTTAAAAGCTCCAAAGTCATGATAATTACATATTGTTTATATTTATTAAAATATTACACTGTACCTCATATATATGTACATTATTATGTGTTAATCAAAAATGTTTTCATGTTTAAGTAAACATAAATACTAGCCATTGATTTGATCATTACACTCTGTAGACATGTATCAAATTATACCCCATAAATGCACACAATTAAAGTCATAATAGGGGCTAGAGTTGTGGCTCAGTGGTAGAGCGCTTGCTTAGCATGCATGAGGCACTGGGTTCAATTCTCAGCACCACATATAAATAAATGGGAAAAAAAAGGCCCAGCAACAACTAAAAAAATTTTTTTTTTAATAAATAAAGTAATAGTAGTTAACTTTTTAAAGTGTAAAAATAGAAGCAGAGGGCTGGGGTTGTGGCTCAGTGGTAGAACACTTGCCTTGCAAGGGTGAGGCACTGGGTTTGATTCTCAGCACCACATAAAAACAAATAAAACAAAAATAAAGGTATTAAAAATATTTTTAAGAAATAGAAGCAGAACAGATTTTGATATCTTTTTTAAAAAATATTTTTTAGTTGTAGATGGACACAATGTCTTTATTATTTATTTATTTATTTTTATGTGGTGCTGAGGATTGAACCCAGTGCCCCACATGTGCAAGACAAGCACTCTACCACTGAGCCACAACCCCAGCCCAGATTTTGATATCTTAATTCAAAGGTATTTCATCTTATATTCAGTTGAGGTTAATTCTATAAGTAAGCTGTTCCTATTTAATAGGAAATCATTGCACTTTGCTTACAATAAAATTCAGCCTATGGTAACAAAAGAAAAAAGAGGGGGATTGCCTTTTCATTGCTTTTCTTCTCCTTTATTTTCTCTTCAGTCACTGCTGAACTTGTCCTACTCTTTCAATTAGCATTTAACTACATTGTAGTTAATTTAAATACATCTTCTCATTCAACCCATGTAGCAACCCTGTAAGGTTAGAACTATTGTTCCACTTGACTATTGGAAAACTGTAGACAAGTAATTTACTCAAGGTCACATAGCTAGTATGTGGTTCAAATGTTATTTGCCCTTAGTCTTTTTCTGAGAGCCTGTACAATCTCTTCTATCTCAAAAGTCAAGAGATGTCTTAGAGATGAATGAAATAAGATTCATGACCTTGTACAACTCATAGTTCAGTGGCAGAGAAAGACATGCAAATAGTCTGTTCATTTTTTTAGTCAACAACATTTATCAAGTGCCCACTCTTCGCTAGTTGGTGTTGCAGAGGAGATACATAATTCCCTGCCTTCAAGGAACTTACAGTCTTTAGGAGGCTGATGAATGCAAACAAAGTATTATAACCCAGATAAATGGCAATGAAATACAATAACACCAGCCGGGTGCAGTGGCGCAAGCCTGTAATCCCAGCACTTAGGGAGGCTAAGACAGGAGCATCGTGAGTTCAAAGCCAGCCTCAGCAATGGCGAGGCACTAAGCAACTCAGTGAGACCCTGTCTCTACATAAAACACAAAATAGGGCTGGGGATGTGGCTCAGTGTTGAGTATCCCTGAGTTCAATCCCTGGTACAAAAAAAAAATACGTATTTTGCAAGAACAATATAAAATGGTCCACAAGGGCTAGAGCTGCAGTTCAGTGGTAGAGCATGTGCCTCGAAAGTGTGAGGCACTGGATTCGATTCTCAGTACCACATAAAAATAAATAAAGATATTGTGTCCATCTATAACTATAAATAAATAAATAAATAAATAAATAAAATGATCCACAATAAACACATTCAAAGAGTTGCCTCTAGGGGTGGGAAGAAGAAAGGGAATTAAAGAGAATACGTAAATAAATAGAACAAGAGAGGTCTTTTTTTTTTTTATTTTTTTTTATTTTTTTAGCTGTAGATGGACACAATGTCTTTATTTTATTGTTTTGTATGTGGTGCTGAGGATCGAACCCAGGGCCTCACGCATGCGAGGCAAGCGCTCTACCACTGAGCTACAATCCCAGCCCACAAGAGAGGTCTTTAAGAACAAAGACAGTGTACCATGAATAAGAAGTATACACACACACATATGCATATATGTGTGAAAATATATGTGTGAAAATATATGTGCATATACATTTTTTTTCAAGTGCTGGGGATCAAACCCAAGGCCATACCAGCTAGGCAAGTGCTCTATCTTTGAGCCATATCCTCAGTCCCTGAGAAATATATTAAGCTCAATTCTTTGCATCCAAAGCCAAAAAATAAAATATAATAAGCTGTGCCTTCTTCTGGATTTTACTTCTATCAGTACATGTAAAAGGAAAGCAAAGAGGTCTGGTCATTGATTTTTAAAATCTCCTCCTCGTTTCCTTGGACTTTACCTTCCTTTAAGCCTTAGCTTCTCTCACCTGGACTCCTGGAGCGTCCTTCTTGGATTCCGTCTCACACTTGCCACATCCAACCTAATGCAGTTTCCACAGAGCAACCAGAGTGGTTTTTTTTTTTTTTTTTAATATTTTTTTAATTGTAGATGGACACAATGTCTTTATTTTATTGCTTTGTATGTGGTGCTGAGGATCAAACCCAGGGCCTCATGAATGCGAGGCAAGCGCTCTACCACTGAGCTACAATCCCAGCCCCAGAGTAGTTTTTGACACACACAAAAAATTTGATCATGTTACTCCTATGTTTAAATACTCTCCAGGGACTTAGTCTGTGACCAAATGACCTGGGCAACACAAGGCAGTGGTTAAGAACACTGGGTTTGGGGCTGAGGTTGTGGCTCAGTGGTAGAGCACTTGCCTAGTACGTGTGACGTTCTGGGTTCGATCCTCAAGACCACATAAAAATAAATAAATAAAATAAAGGTATTGTGTCCATCTACAACAAGATTTAAAAAAAAAAAAAAGAGAAGAACACTGGGTTTGGTTGCCTGGATATGCAGCTAGTTCTACCACTTTCTATGTGATTTTTAAGCAAGTTAATTGACCTCTATTTCCTAATCTACAAAATAGGAATAATAATGTCATGTGCCTCATTGTGTGGTTGGTGGATTAAATAAATTAATACTTAACAAATTAAGTGTTTCTAACTGCCTGTCGTGCCTCAAACAGTTATTGTTATTCCAGGCTCTCCAAAGTTTGGGTCCCCCATAACCCTCCAGCCCCATTTCCTACCTCATCCTCATCCCTGTTTCTGCTGCCTGAAAGACCCTGTTTCCTCCCTCTCCTGTCTGGTACATTTCCACTTGATTCAAAATCTCCTCTTCCAGGAAGCCTTACTTAGGCCGTTTGCCATAGATGGAGTACAATTGATGGAAAGTCACTCTCTTTTTGCTCCCCAAGTCCCTTTGTATTTATCATGCTGTGCTGTAAATTTCTCTTTAAATATTTGCCCAATACAAGGTGCCTAGCATATGTCACATATTCAATAAATGTTTTTAAGAAAACTTTACTGATCTATATTATACATACAGTAAAGATATCATAAGTACACAACATTTATAAATTGGTGCAAATGGAATAGGCCATGTAATCTATGCTCAAATTTATAAGCAGAATATTTCTGGGATACAATCCCCCAATCCTGATTTCTGACAGTGTAAATTAGTTTTGCCCGTTTTTGTACTTTATCTAAATAGAATCATACAGGATGTACTCTTTTCTCCCCAGCTTCTTTCACTCATAATATGCTTCATTCATCAATATTCCATATTTTTGTGTGTAATTATAGACTGTTCATTCTCATGCTGTGCATACTATTAAACTGGGTGAATATGCTATAATTTGTTCATCCATTCTTCTGTTGACAAGTACTCAAATATTTCTTGAATGAAAAAAAATGTGTCTATCCTGCTATATTGTAAATTTCCTGAGGAAAGAGATAGGGTTTTGTTCATCTCTAAATCCTCTAAATCTAGTATGGGGTCTGGTACTTGGTGGGAGCCCAGTGAATATTTGAAGAATGAACTGAAGTAGGATTCCCTTGAGCCTTTGTAATTAAACTGGTCATTTCCCCATCCTCAGTGGGGCCCCAGCTTCAGATCCCTGGGTGATGCAGGTGAGTTGCTAGGCAACAGCATGAGGTTGGCTCGGGGGTCACAGTGGAGAGTGTGCTACAAGGCGAGGCAAGCAATGCTGGGTAATTGGAAACATTTCTATTCCACAGCCCCTGAACTGCCTCTGGTTTCTCTCCTCCAGCCCACCGCTTCCCCCAACCCCCATAGCTGCAGGAAGGATCCTTCTAAAACAAACATCAGATCCCTGCACTCCCCTGTTCCAAAACTTTTTGGCTTTCAGTGAGGAAACAGGTTCAGAGAGGTGAAACAACTTGCCCAAAGCCCATATAGCAAGTGGAGTACAGAATTAAACCCAGATTTGCTTGATTCTAAAACCCAAGCTCTTTCTAGCATTTTGGTTTTAGACAAATTGGATTTGGGGTGGAGAGATTCAGGCTGGAGTCGTGGTGGCCACCTTGCTGCTCTCTTCAACAAAGTTGTCCAAGGAATAGATGCGCCAGCAACAAACAAGAGCCTAGAGGCTAGGACATCAGTTCTAGGTGGGAGGAGAAATGAACTTGAAGGTTCCCTCAGAGTTGGTATCCAATATTTGGGATCTAGGGTTCTGTTTGGTGGGCTTTGATCCAGAAAGCAGCAGCATCAGGACCCCGGAGTCTCTTTCCTAGCCTTACTGATCCCAGTAAGGCTCAAAAGAGTTGGAAGCACTTGACCCAGACTATAGAAACACAGGAGGGCTATCAGGAGAGGATTTCAGGACAAGGGGCATTTCAAACAAGCAGCCAGGTAGAGATAATATGATGGAGGCCGTTCAAATGGCAGTTCAAATCTGATTGAAGCCTACTTTCTAGGTGAAAGTACGGTTCTTTTTTGCGGGGGGAGTACTAGAGATTGAACTCAGGGGCACTCGACCACTGAGCCACATCCTCAGCCCTATTTTGTGTTTTATGTAGAGACAGGGTCTCACTGAGTTGCTTAGCACCTGGCCATTGCTGAGGCTGGCTTTGAACTTGCAATTCTCCTGTCTCAGCCTCCCTAAGTGCTGGGATTACAGGTGTGCGCCACTGCGCCCGGCCAGAAGTACCGTTCTTTAAAGCATTCATTCGTCCACTCATTCATTTATTCAACAAATACTTTTTTTTAATGAGCCTTATATTTCATGTACCTTATATTTCAACCACATTGAGCTTCTTACTCAATGAACAAAAGTTTTATTTCCCTTTACATATGTACATAGTCCCATGGGAAACCATGACAGTAAGTCTGTAGTCCATTTGTGGGATGGACAAAAGGCATATGAAGGAAGACTTCCAGGATGAAGTGTCACTCAAGTGGATACCAGGAAGATGTGTGGTGTTAAGTCAGGAAAGGGGAACAGAGAACTGGCAGGGGCAAGACAGCATGGTGCATTTGGACAAGTAGAAGTTTCTCATGGCAAATTTATAGTCTTCAATTCTCCAAACATGAGCCTTATCCTTTGTGGAGCCCTCCCCAATTGTCCCAAGGAGACTTCCATCCTTTCCTGATCCTTGAAGCCTTGTGATATCTCTCTTTTTTTAATAGGTGTTATTGTATTTTTTTTTTTAACCCAGTGCCTCAGACATGGTAGGCAAGCACTCTGCTACTGAGCTACAGCCCCTGACGATCCACTTTTTTTTTTTTGGTACTGGGGATTGAACTCAGGGGTGCTTGACCACTGAGCCACATCCCCAGCCCTATTTTGTGTTTTATGTAGAGACAGGGTCTCACTGAGCTGCTTAGCGCCTCGCTGTTGCTGAGGCTGGCTTTGAACTCACGATTCTCCTGTCTCAGCCTCCCTAAGTGCTGGGATTACAGGCTTGAGCCACTGCACCCAGCTCTGACAATTCACTTTTTTTTTTTTTTTTGGTACTGAAGATTGAACTGAGGGGCTCTCGACCAAAGTGCTGGGATTACAAGCGTGAGCCACTGTGCCCAGCTGCAAAATATGAATTTTTATTTTGTGTGCACATATTTATTTATTTATGTAAACAGTGTTGAGTTACATATCTCATGTATCTTGCTTTTGCATTCCACCCTAAGTGCAAAGTTTTTCAACATGTTTGCCTTGCTGTGTGTATCTTTAGTTTGTTGTTTCAAAGTGCTCCCAAGGATTATAGAATTGGATGGACAATACAATGGTGCAGAAAGTCTCTACCAGTGAGTGGAGAGATTTCAGTGATAACCTCTGTCAACCTATTAACTTGTGGTTTGAACTTGGGCAAGTTCCTTCCCCTATTTGTAAAATCAGAAGTGCTTTTACCTCTAACCTTCCTCTAACTTCCCTTATTTTATACACAGGAAATTCTGGTTTACAGAGTGGGAATGACTTACCCAAGGACACACAACAATTATTAATAGTTCAACTTATCAAATAGTACATTTACTGAGTGCCATACATGGTGCTAAGTGCTCTAGATACTTGAATAACTAAACTCTGCTAAATTTTGCCCCCAGGGCCTCTAAACCGAGCTGTGTTAATTTTCCAAGAGCAGGTGCAGAGCAAGCAGCCTGTGGGCCCTGCTCAGATGCAGTAAAGATATTAATAGGATGTGGCCTCAGATAGAATCACAGGCAGCACCTCCATCACCCTAGCTGGGCCCCACAATACACCTGGTCTCATGAAAAGGAAAGAGATTTGGTACACTGCTTCCTATTTGCAAAAGGTTATTTATTGCTATAATATTTACCAATAATAACTGAACTGAAAGAGTAAGACAAATCACCTTTGCCTATCTGCATGCATAATATTATACAGTAGTAACCACAGCATAAATAAAAATTTTATATTCTCCTTTTAAAAAATGTTTTTGTTAGCCGGGCACGGTGGCTCAAGCCTGTAATCCCAGCACTTTGGGAGGCTGAGACAGGAGAATTGCAAGTTCAAAGCCAGCCTCAGCAAAGGCGAGGCGCTAAGCAACTTAGTGAGACCCTGTCTCTACATAAAACACAAAATAGGGCTGGGGATGTGGCTCAGTAATCGAGTGCCCCTGAGTTCAATCCCCTGTACCAAAAATAAAAAATAAAAAAATATTTTTGTTGTTGTGCAATATTAACTGCTACTGTTGGTTGTACTCTGTGCTGGACATCAAGCACTTTATATGTGTTGGTTCATTTAATCTTCATTACAATCCCATGAGTCAGGAGGTATATTCTTGCCCATATTTTGAAGACAATGAAACAGAAGTACAGCTATATTACTTGCCCTAGGTCAGTGGATTTCAAGCACTTTGAATGAAACCCACAGTAAAATTATAGTTTATAGTGCAACCTGAATCACACTTATATCTTAAATACTATACTAACCCTTACTATATGAGATTCAACTTGATATTTCTATTCAATTAGTCCCTCCCATCCATGCTGGTCTGAGCCATTAAATTAATCCCATGACCTACTGATGGGTTGTAACAATTGTTTGAAAAACAATGCCCTCGATATTATATATACTATAATAATAACAAAACTACACAAAATTCAAAATCATAATATTCTTCAACATGAACTTTCATGTCCTAAGCACAGGCTCTGTTGTAAGGTCCCATGACACAGATTAGAGACAGATTTAAATCAAATGTGGTACTGCATCCAAGAGCTCATAGACTCCTCAAGGGAGCACACATGTAGGGAGGTAATAACAACACAGCAGTGATTCTCAATCCTGGCTGCACCTTAGAATCACCTGGCATCTTTTTAAGACATTTAATCATGGGACTCTATCCTCAAATTTCTTGATTCTATTGATTTGGAAATCTGTGTTTTTTAAAAGCTCCCTGGGTGAGTCTACAGTGCAGCCTGGACTAATGGTCACTGAAATACAGCATGCTAAGTGCTTTGTTAAAAGGGAGCATAAATAGGCACATTTAACTACCTAATGGTGTTGAAAAATGTCTCAGAAAGATTTTTTTTTGGCTGGGCAGGGTGGCGCATGCCTGTAATCTCAGCACTTTGGGAGGCTGAGACAGGAGAATCTGGAGTTCAAAAGCCAGCCTCAGCAAGGGTGAGGTTGGAAAAAAAAAAAGAAGAGAAACTTTTTTCTTTTTTAGCAATGCTGGCATAGAACCCAGGGCCTCACATATGCTAGGCAAGTGTTCTACCACTAAGCTACACCCCCAGCTCAAGAAGTTGTTTTTTTGTTTGATTTTTGTTTTTTAATTTTTTTTGTAGTTGTAAATGAACAGCATGCCTTTATTTGTTTCATCATTATGTGGTGCTAAGGTTTGAACCCAGTGCCTCCCACATTCTAGGCAAGCGCTCTACCACTGAGCCCCAGCCCCAGCCCAAGTAATTGTTTTTGTTTGTTTTTGCACAATGAACTTCCATAAGTACTCCACCTTTATTCTTTTTTTCTCCACATTTTTTATTGGTGTATTACAGTTGTACATACTGATGGGATTTGTTACATATTTGTTTATGCACACAATGCATAATATGATAATACAGTTTGGCCAATATCACTCCCCAGCACTTCCTCCTTCCCTTCCTCCTCCCACCCCCTTCCTCCACTGATATCCCTTTGATCTTCGTGAGATCCGCCTCTACCTGTCTTTTCCTTTTTCCTCTCTAGCTTCTGCGTATGAGAGAAACCATGATCCTTAGCTTTCTGAGTTTGACTTATTTTGCTTAACATAATGTTTTCCAGTTCCATCCATTTTCCCACAAATGACATAATTTCGTTCTTCTGTATAGCTGAATAAAACTCCCTTATGTACCTGTCTATGCCACATTCCAAGAAGTTGTTTTCAACTGTGGTTTGTGTGCTCAATAGCCTCTGGCCCTTTAAAGCCACTGTCCACCCCACCATCTGCCCAGTACATTGAACCTGTACTGATAACATCAAACAGATCCTTTGCTCCCTGGCTTCCATGTAGGTAGAGGCCTTGAAGGCAACTGGTGAGAGGGAGAGCTGGGAAATGAATTCCCTGGATATTTCCTCAAAAGCTTACCTGGGGTTGGCTATGAATCCTGCCCCACCACTTTTTTTTTTTGGTACTGGCGATTGAACTCAGGGGCACTCGACCACTGAGCCACATCCCCAGCCCTATTTTGTGTTTTATGTAGAGACAGGGTCTCACTGAGTTGCTTAGCGCCTCACCATTGCTGAGGCTGGCTTTGAACTCGTGGTTCTCCTGTCTCAGCCTCCCTAAGTGCTGGGATTACAGACTTGCACCACCGCGTCCGGCTCCTTTTTGTCTTTTGATGGTCTTGCTAAGTTGCTGAGGGCCACTAAACTGTTGGGGCGACCCCAAGCTTGTGATCCTCCTGCCTCGTGCTGCTGAGTTGCTAGGAATACAGGCGTGTGCCATCCCACCCAACTGGCTGTGATCTCCTTTAAGGTAACTGATCCTCTCACGAGGGCTTGATCAGGGCTGGTGGGATTGTGGCTCAGCAATAGAGTGCTTGCCTAACACCTATGAGGCACTGGTGTTCAATTCTCTGCACCACATATAAATAAGTAAAATAAATGTCCATGGACAACTAAAAAAGTATTTAAAAAAAAAAGATGGCTTGATGTTCAAGACTCTTCCTAGTTTCTGTCATCTCTCCACCCTTTCTCTACCCAGTCAGGTCAACGGGTGTTAACAGCTCAAATAGGTTCCTGAACTATTCCCCTACCTCCCACCCACATGTTTAAAATTAGTCCCTTTGTAAATAAACCTTCACCAAATTATACTGTGAGTGTGTCATCTGTTTCCTATTGAGGCCCTGACTGATAAAGCCTGGAAGCAGGATGGAGTTTGCAATAAGGATAAGGGAAAGAAATCCCAGCTTGAGTAATGGCAAAGAGCAACAAAAACATGGTATTCTTGTTTGTTTGATTTCCTTTATTGGTTGGAGGACAAATTATTCAATCCTAATCTTCCTAGACTTATCAGCAATATTTGATAAGTTAATCATTTTCTTCATCCTGGAATAAATTAGTCACTTGGCCTCCATGGCATTGCGTTCCTGGGGTCATCTGTCCTTCCTCTGGCTGTTCTTTTTCTGTCTCTTCTTCTGGTTCCTTCTCATTTCCCTAATGTTGAATGTTGAAGTCCCTTGGTTCTTCTGTCTGTACCAAATCTCCATTATCATCCATTATCATGACTTTAAATACTCTGTATGCTGTCTACTCCCAAATTTTTATCTTTTATTTACATCTCGTTCAATTCCAGTCTCCTATCTAAGTTAACTAGAGATAGGATTGGTGGGGATATAGTTCAGTTGGTGGAGTGTTTGCCTCGCATGTACAAGGCCATGGGTTCAATCCCCAGCACCACAAAAAAAAAAAAAAAAAAAGATAGGAATGGTGTCTGGAGCCAGCTTCTAAAGTTATTTTCAGAACTTTTGTGAGTCCCTTGTTTACTACAGCCGTTACTAAAAATTAAATTATATAAATTAAATAAAGGTAATATTTAAAGCTTGGGCTGAGGCTAAAACCCAGTGGCAGAGTGCTTGCCTAGCATGTGCAAGGCCCTTGGTTCCATAGAAAGAAAAGAAAGAGGGAGAGGGTGGGGGGAGAAAAGAAAGACAGACAGTGGGGGAAGGGAGGGAATTAAGAAAAGCCTGCCATTTTCTCATTATTTTACTATATTTCAGTACTGTCTATGTTCTTGGGGTTATTTATTTTTTATTTTTTAAATTTTTTTTAGTTGTAGATGGACACAATATCTTTATTTATTTATTTTTATGTGGTGCTGAGGATCAAACCCAGTGCCTCACACATGCAAGGCAAGCACTTTACCACTGAGCCACAATCCCAGCCCCTCTTGGGGTTATTTATATCTCTTCTATCTGTGCTGTGAAAATACTATATAATGGCATTCTACTCTCTAACCTCTTCCTCATTCTGTGTGTGATAACATCATGCTGGCAGCTGAGAATCAACCAAGGCGGAAGTATTATACCATAGAAATCGGCAACTGCTACCAGTCAAGGATTGATTTATTGTTTTGCTCATTGCCTGTCTGGACTTAAGAAAATAATGGGGAAAATGTTAATAGATGTGAGTAGTATACATTGAATTTACACTGTATTGTGTCAGCATCCATTGCATTATAGATAACACAAAAAAAATTTTTTAAGAAATATTCTTCCAATATTGGGAAACTTATCTGATTTCCACAAAAAAGTCACTTGTCGTGGACTAGTGAAGTTCCTCCATGTCTCTATTGTTTGACTTTCATTTTACTATTCATGGAAACACGAATATCGACAAATATTCCTATTGTAACTATATTTGTTCAGTGGCTGCAATAATTAGTTGGTTATAGATAGAAGTTTGGCAAAAATCAGTTAAAGCATTCTGTGAGAATGATTTGGCTATATGGAATTTTCAATAAAGAGTACTGTGGGCCGGATACAGAGGTGCACACTAATCCCAGCGGCTCAGGAGGCTGAGGCAGGAGGACTGTGAGTTCAAAGCCAGTCTCAGCAAAAGCGAGGAGCTAAGAAACTCAGTGAGACCCTGTCTCTAAATAAAATACAAAATAGGGCTAGGGATGTGGTTCAGTGGTTGAGTGCCCCTGAGTTCAATCCCCAGTACCCAAAAAGAAAAAAATAGAGTACTATGTATTTTATTATTTGTGTGATATGCATCACTATCAGTAAACTTATGTATGTACACACGCACATCTTTTTTTCCCCCCGGACAGCAATTGTTAAATATTTACCAGCATACTACTGCTCATAGTTTACTCAACATATTCAAACTTAACGTATCCAAAACTGAGCTCCTAATTCTCCATCCCAAACCAGTTGCCCCTTCAGGTATCCTCATCTCAATGGCAATTGTTTTGTTTTGTTTTGGGGTGGGTACTGGGGACTGAACTCAGGGGCATTTGACCACTGAGCCACATTCCCAGCACTATTTTGTATTTTGTTTAGAGACAGGGTGTCTCTGAGTTGCTTAGAACCTCGCTGTTGCTGAAGCTGGCTTTGAACTCATGATCCTTCTGCCTCAGCCTCCTGAGCTGCTAGGGATTACAAGTGTGTGCCACCATTGCTGTCTCAATGGCAATTTTAACCTTCTAACTGCTCTATCCAAAAATTTTAATGTAGCTGGACACAATGCTGCATGCCTGTAATCCCAGTAGCTCAGGAGGCTGAGGCAAGAGGATTGCCAGTTCAAAGCCACTCTCAGCAACAACTTAGTGAGGCACTTAGCAACTCAGTGAGACCCTGTCTCTAATAAAATATTTTAAAAGGGCTGGGGATGTGGCTCAGTGGTTGAGCACCCCTGGGTTCAAACCCCAGTACCAAAAACAAAAAACAAAAACTTAAGGTCATCTGTCACTCTTTCTCTTGTACTTTATATCCAACCTCTTAAGAAATCATTTTGTCTCTACTTTCAAAAAATATTCATAAATCTGACTGTTTTCTACCACCCTACTGCCCACATGTCCCCTCATGTGGATTATTGAATAGCCTCCTGAGTAGTCTGCTCTTTCCAGTACTGCAATTAGAGTGATTCTGTTAAAACGCAAATCAGAAATGTTGTTTCCCAGGCTGAGGATGTACCTCAGTGGTAGAGCCCTTGCCTACACCTCTATGAGGCCCTGGGTTTGATCTCTAGTACTGGAGGAGCAATGGAGGAATATAAATGTCATTTACCTGGTTAAAATCTTCAGTGACTTCCCATTTCGTTCAGAGTCAAAGGCAAAATCTTTATGGTGGCTTATAAGACCCTTTAGAATCTGCCCACCCATTCCATTACCTCTCTGATGTCACTCCACTCCCACATTAGTCTCTTTGCTTTTCTTATTTTTTTTAAACTCTATTTGTTCTTTTAAGCTGTACATGACAGTGGAATGTATGCTTGACATATCGTACTCTGCTTTTCTTAACAAATCATGCGTGCCCTCACCTCAGGGTCTTTGTACTTGCCACTTCCTCTACCTGGAATTCTTTTCTTCCACATTTCCCCTTTATTTGCTCTCTCTTACTTTCTTTGCTCAAATCTACTTTTGCAGTGAGACTTCACTTAAAAATTGACTTAAATTGCAATCCCTCCCCATCCAACCACCACACTATCCATATCCCCTACTTATCATCATTTGAAGTGCTATATGTTTTGTATTATAAGTTTGGGAAGGGAGTTATTTGTTTCAGAGACAAGGTCTCACTATGTTGCCCAGGTTGGGCCTGAGCTCCTGGGCTTAACCAATCCTCTTGTCTCAGCCTCTTGTATAATTGAGAGTACAAGCGTATACCATAGCATCCAGCAATAAGTTTTAGGGGTCTTTTTTTTTCTTTTTTTCTTTTTTCTTTTGGTAATAGAAATTGAACCCAGAGGTACTCTGCCACTGAGGTACATCCCCAGCCCTTTCAATTTTTTATTTAGAGACAATGTCTCCCTAAGTTATCCAGGCTGGCCTTGAACTTGTGATTCTCCCACCTCAACCTCCTGAACAGTCTAGGATTGCAGGTATGTGCCACCACACCCAGCTGTAAGTTTTAGTTTTTATGAAGTGACTATATGGAATTTTCAATAAGAAGTACTGTAATCACTAGAATGTAAGTTCAAGAGGTTTTCATCTATCATTTTGTCTGTCTTATTTATCACTCCATTAAAGCCCTTAAAATAATTTCTTGTACTAGTAGGCATTAAAAAAGTCTGTTGATGGGATGGGGTTGTGGCTCAGTGGCAGAGCACTTGCCTTGCACTTGTGAGGCACTGGGTTCAATCCTCAGCACCACATAAAAATAAATAAAAATAGAGATATTGTGTTCACGTATAACTAAAAAAAATTTTTTTATATTTATTTTTTTAGTTGTAGGTGGACACAATATCTTTATTTTTTATTTTTATGTGGTGCTAAGGATCGAACCCGGTGCCTCCCGCGTGCTAGGAGAGCACGCTACCACTGTGCCATAACCCCAGCCCCAGCTAAAAAAATTTTTTTAAAAGTCTGTTGAATAAACAAAACATGAACATCGTACATCTCCATAGAGTGTCTCTGAGTTTATTATAAGAAAGAAGAGTAGTGGGGATCCAGGAGTGAGTCCCCAGCCCTTCCAGGTACCCAGCTGAGAACTGCATGTACATCTGTCTATGCCTGTGTATCTCCTATTTGTGTACATGGGTCACCTGGAAATAACCATGCTCTTTCAAAAACATCAATATTTCATAGTGGACTAAAAATAAAATTACAAAATAAACACCACTGACAATAATCAATGGCATCTCATATCAGATTCTATCATAGACAAGTAACAGAAGTCACCAGAAGTTTTAAGAAAAATGAATATTTGCCAAGTGTATGCCAGAAAGACACAAGATGATTAAGACCAAAGGCCTGCCTGCCCTCAAAGATGATCCCATCCTGGTGGGAGAAACACCCATAGAAACTGACTGCTGTGCAAAATTGCCTTCAACCAAATAAGAGAAAAATGTAGTGGGTGCAAAAGCAGCAGAGAGGAGGGATTGGTTAAGTGAAGCAGCAGAGGATGATACCTGAGTTGGGTTTGAAAGTATGAATAGGAGAGGAGGGAAGGGCCCAAGAAAGAAAGAGAATTGAGGAACATTCTGCTAATAACATTGTCCACATTTAGTAGAAATGCCCGCTTATCTGAATTTTAACATCAAATAGGTTGGCCAAGCTTGCAAAATGACTAGTTGTATGAAGCAGAGCTTGAGAAGTCCTGGTTATTGGGACACAAAGGAAAAGTTGAGTGAAAGGGACAGATGGCAGGAAGGGAGAACAATGATTTCACAGCAGCAGAGCAGGGAAGAAGGATCTGTTTAACAGCTACAAGCATCACAGGCTTATGGGCTCCCACGAGGGGAGGTGCGGGGGGGCGGGGGGAGTAGGAAGAGCAAGGGAACTTTACTTATGCCTTTTCCCTTCCTGAAACACCCTTTCTCCTGTTTTCCACCTCTTCTAACAATGTAGTCTGCTCCTGAAGAGTGAGACCACCTTGGTGATGATGCAGAAAGACCTCACACTCCGAAATCTGAACACCTGCGTTCAAGTCTGTTAAACTGTGTGAACTTTTGCTCAATTTCAAACCTTCTGCTGGACACTATCTGGAGAGTGATTTGGCATTCAAGGCTCTTCCCCATCTGGCCTCTCGTGAGCCCTGCAACCTCATCTGCCCCACACCCCTTCTCACCTTAAACAGCCAAGCCCTTCTCTCGGGCTCTGAGCCTTCGTGGACAGTACTCCTCCAGTCGACATCTTTGCCTCCGCCTCCTCAGACTCCAGAATTCCCATTCCTCTGTCAAGACATGATTCTTCTGTCACCACCTCTGGGCCTCAAATCCCTATAGCTTCTTCTACACTAGCATCTGGACCACATCTGCTCTTGCCCTTTCCGGTCCACTCACCACAGGAGAGCCAGAGGGATTTTTCTACAAAAAAAAAAAAAAAAAAGAACCTTTATTTCTTGGGTCAAAGACTATAATCTTTACTGTGGCCCACCAGGCTCTGTGCAATTTCACTCCTGCCTGCCACTCCCCCTCCCCCACGCCCCTCACATCCTTTGTTCTCTCTGCTTCCAAACTCAAACCAGCCATCCTTGTTTCTCAATGCACCATGTTCCTCTCCCACTCTGGACCTTTGCATGTTCTTTCCTGCTGCAGTCTAATTTCTAATCATTCATTACAGTTCAGTTCAAACTTCCCTTGTCCTGTGAAGCCCTCCTTATTCCCAAAGCTAGTTTTAGGCGGTACTTATAATAGTAGTGGTGGAGCCGATGGTGAATTTTTAAATGTCTGTCTCTCCTGGGTAGGGACCATGCCTGTCTTGTTCATCGCTGCATAAGAAGCACCAAGAGCAGAACATGACACAGAACAGGTACTCAGGAAGTGTTGTTGAATGACTCCAGGAGTGCTTAGTCCTGAACACATTATACTAAATCTCCAGTTTACCTGGCCTCTCTTAACCAGCCTGTGAGTTCCTGGAGGAGTAACACAGGGTCAGCACCCAGTGCTGTGCTTGGCCCTTTGTGGGTGCCATGGAGGTTGTCTGAGCTTGGGAGACACTGTGTTGTGCTGCCCAGAACCCCATCACTGAAGACTTGGGACACCAGCTGCTGGGAGTACTGTTTAGCATGAAGCCTTAAACTGTCAGCCCCTCCAAGGTTTGTACTATCTTGGCTCCTGTTTTGCTTCTTCCCAGCCAGTTCCATATCCAATGATGGATAAAGGCAAGGGTATAAAGGCCTGGCTCTCTTAACTCATCTGCACACAATTCTGATGGGCCATTCTAGCTTCATAGTCCCTGTTAGGTAAGCCAAGACTGTCCTCAGGCATGCATGGAGCTCTCCACTTCTCCTCTCTGCCACTCTTTGCACAGGTGCTGATCCCAAGGATGCTCCTTGGAAAGCCTCGGCACTCTCCCCTCTCCACCTCAGATCAACTTCCTAGGAATCCAACCTGCATCAGGCTCTTCTCTCAGCTGTCACTTTCAGGGAACATTAGTTCATTTACCTAAAGTTTGTAGGCATCTTTCAGTTGTGAAAGTGTTTCACATCCACTTTTCTATTACAGTACAGCATTCTACACTGACTAGGTGGGTCAGGAACGGAGGCTAGCACTACTAAATAAGTCTAGTAAATAGGAGGCCTGGAGTGATGCACTAATTAGAAGTTACGCTTTCTGACCCAGATTTTTGTCTCCTTTTCTACAAAGTCCTGGAACAAGAGGGAGGCTCACTAAAGCGAATTCTGGTCCCAGAGGTCAGAATCCTGAGGCCATGGCTCTGGGATGGGGTGAGGGGCAGGCGGGCAGAGCCTGTCGCTCCCTCAGAACAGTTAGGGAAACTGAGGTCCGGAGTTCCGCGCGCCGTCGCCTGCAGAGGAGAACGGGAAGGGGGCGCGTCCTGCCTCGAGGGCCGCCTCTTCCCGCCCCCCAACGCCGGGTCCCCCGCCTTGTCTTTGCCCTTGCAACGCCGCCGCCTCGGAAGCGAGTCATGGTGACTGCGGTGACGGCCGCGTGGCTGCTCCTGTGGGCCGCGGCCTGCGCGCAGCGGGAGCAGGACTTCTATGACTTCAAGGCGGTCAACATCCGGGGCAAGCTGGTGTCGCTGGAGAAGTACCGCGGCTCGGTGAGTGAGCGTGGGACGCGGGGACTGGGCGCCACCCTGGCAGGGCCTGATGGGGCGACCAGGGACCTGCCGCGGGTGGCTCCTCTCCAGGGCGCCGGCCTCTCACCCCGACTCGGGCGTTCTCGCGGCCCGGGCGCTGCGCCCCCGCAGATCCTTCGCCTGCGGTGTCCCGAGACTACGTGGCACGGCCCTGGCGCGCAGTGAAAGCCGCGCCGCCTGCGCTCCCACTGCCTTTGGGCACCCGGGTCGCAACCTCACCAGGAAGATGGGTGCCCCGGCCCAGGCTTTGTTTCTCGCGAGTGGAAAAAGTAACCCTAGCGTCTTATGGCCTTTGCCTCTCCCATCCCGCTTCTGTGTGTAGACAGAGGGAGTTGCTGGTACTGACTCTAATGAGAACGCTGTGGAGATGAACGTGCAGTGCAAAGGGAGTTGTTTAAAATACACGGGATCCTTACGGAAATCCGTGGCCCAGAGAGGGAAGGCATTCGCACAAGGCTACACAGCACTAAAAAATCGACACAACCTGGAAAGGAACCCCACCCACCCTCTCCTTCTGTGGTCCGCTGTAGGCAGACCCAGAGGGCAGTTTAGTTTGAGATACTAATCCTGGGCGAATGGGCCCCTCCTTGTTAAGAGGGAATCTTGGCACAAAGATGACTTCAGAGAGGAAGTGTGTGTGGGTTGAATCTTTGAAATAAGAATGGATTTTAAACCGGGTGCGGTGGCGCACACCTGTAATCCCAGCGACTCGGGAGTCTGAGGCAGGAGGATCGCAAGTTCGAGATCAGCCTCAGCAATTAAGCGAGGCCCTAAGCGACCAAGTGAGACCTTGCCTCAAATGGAAAAATAAAAAGGACTAAGGATGTAGCTCAGTGGTTAAGTGCGTGCCCCTGGGTTCAACCCCTGGTACCAAAAAAAAAAAAAAGTGGATTTTAGCTAGACTGAGGAGAGCATTCCAGCATTCCAGACAAAGGGAACTGCCCAAGTCAAAGCTCCTAAGCAAACAGCGAGAAGGGTGGGGGAGGGGCGGGGAGGCTTTCAAGCAGTTGTGCCTGAGTTTAAATCCAGAGGCTGAAGCAGCCTAAGGGGTCAAGGGGTCCTTGAAGACTATATTCAGAGGTGAAGATGTTATACTGTGTTGAACAAGAACCTCTAAGTTTGCCTCGGATGGACCTGGGGGCCCTGGTGTGGAAAAGTGGAATTTGGACTCTAATGAACATGTGGGCCATCATCCATGTTTGGATGGACTGCACGAAAGTGGCTGTCAATATGCTTTTCTTGAGAGCAAAGCCATTTTTAGTAACAAAAGTACTCTATAAGCCTTGAAATTCTCAATTATGCTGAGAGTCCTGGGGGCAGTAGTTCCTGTTCTGACTGCCCCACAGGGTGCTGTTGAGTTTTCAACGAAATGAAAGTGTGGAAGCACTTGGTAAACTGCAGAGTACTCTGTACCTCTGCTGGTGGATCTCAGCAGAAATCTCATCCAGGAGTCAAGGCAAGAAGAGATAAGAGCATTGCCCATTCCTGTTTCAGGCCTCCCCATCTCGCTGGTGCAACTCACAGAGTCCCAGATTTGGTACCAGACCAGCTCTGCTACTCATTTATTCCTGGTGCATTATTCAGCACCTACTGGGTACTAGGTGGTGGGCAAGGCCCTAGGGTGACTGGGGCAAACAAAGCAGGCAAGTTTCTGCTTCAACAGAGCTGATAAGGGGAGGAAAGAGACTACAAACAAGGAACTGAGAAATGAATAAAGTAATCTCAAATAGTAATAAGTTTTAAGACAAAAATAGAGCAAGATTTCATAGCTACTAAGGTGTAGAGTTAGAAATTGAACCCAGGCAGTCCAACTCCAGAGTCCACGCTAAGTTTAGAGGAAAACCAGGGAGCAATCAGTCCAGGAAAGCTGTAAATGGTATTATGTGTTATCACAGCATGTTACTGTTTGGGCAATGTGCTCATTCATTCATCTGCAAACATTTACTGGCTCCTACTGCATACCTGGCGCTGCCCTGGTAGCAGTTATGAGCAAGATTAACACAGTTTATGCCCTTAGGCTAACTGGGCCCCAGTTATTTAGGCCAGTGTTGAGTATGGCTGAATGACTTCTTGGGAATGTGCTTGCTTCCTTTGTGGGATTATGTACCTATAGGCCTAAGTGTAATTTGTGTAAGAATGGTTTATTTGTTTGCTTGCTTCTATGTATATATCTGAGTCTGTATTTGTGCTTGTATATATACATTTGTAAATTATCTGTGTGCATTTAGGTGTGTTTGTCTGTGTTTTGGTTTCTAAAGACCAAGCTTTTTGGTTTCGGGTATAGAACTAGAAACAAGTTCTACCCACTTCCAAAAGAGTAGGCAGACACAAGTGGTGTAGGTTAAAAATAAGCAACCTTAGCTGGGAACTGTGGCGCATGCCTGCAATCCCAGTACTTTGGGAGGCTGAAACAGGAGAATCGCAAGTTCAAAGCCAGCCTCAGCAACGGCGAGGCGCTAAGCAACTCAGTGAGATCCTGTCTCTACATAAAACACAAAATAGGGCTGGGGATGTTACTCAGTGGTCAAGTACCCCTGAGTTCAATCCCTGGTACCAAAAAAAAAAAAGAGTCCCAGTTTCTCACCATCCCAGGTAGAGTATAACCTGTGTTGACCGCAAATGGGGGTTCTTTTTTTTAAATTTTTGTCTTTTTTAAAAATAATTTATTTATTATTTATTTATTTGTATGTGGTGCTAAGGATTGAACCCAGTACCTCACATGTGCTAGGCAAGCACTCTACCTACCACTGAGCCACAACCCCAGCCCAAATGAGTGTTCTTTTTTTAAAAAATATTTATTTTTTAGTTGTAGGTGGACAGAATATTTTATTTTTACGTGGTGGTGAGGATTGAACCCAGTGCCTCACGCATGCTAGGTGAGCATGCTACCACTGCGCCATAACCCCAGCCCCAAATGAGTGTTCTTAAGTTTATGGCCCCAGAGAATCGGTCCTTCCTCGTTTGGCGGAAACAAGGTAGAGGAGTTGTTGCTCAGTGTTTCAGTCATTTAGACCAGTGGTTTCAACTGGGAGTGATTTTGTTTCCCACAAGAACGTTTTGCATTGTAAGGAAATATTTTTGATTGTCAGGACTAGGCATCTCATAAGTGGAGGCCAGGGATGTTATCAAACATCCTACAATAAACAGAACGCCCCCCTCCCACTACAAAGGATTATCTGGCCCACAATGCCAATAGTGCCGAGGTTGAGAAACTCTTTCTAGTCTGAGCAATTTGTGCTTGTGCTTATCCAATGCTCGAGACTGCCCCCTGGGAGGGGACCCTCTTTAATGGGGGTAGCTGGTATAATCTAAGGTCTTCTCAAAAAGCAGCCCATAGGGGCTGGGGATGTAGCTTAGAGGTAAAGCACTTGCCTAGCATGTGTAAGGCCCTGGGTTGAATCTCTAGTTACCCGGCTTTGTATTTATTGCCTAAGCCTTTAATAAAATTAGGGATCAGTCTATTATTAGGGTTTATATATAAAGTGTCCCCCCAAAAGCTAATGTGTGAGACAATGCAAGAAAGTTTAGAGAAATGATTTAGGAGAGCCTTAATCTAATCAGTGCATTAATCCACTTGAATGGATGAACTGGGTGGTACCTGTAGGCAGGTAGGGTGTGCCTGGAAGAGAAAAATTACTGGGAAGATGATTTTGGTGTATGTATTTTGTCCCTGGTGAGTGGAATAGTCTCTCTCTCTCTGCTTCCTGCCGCCATCTCCTGAGCTGCTTTCCTCTACCATGATGTTCTGCCTCACCTCACCTTTGATGTTGTTTTTGGACTGAGCCCTCAGAAACTGTGAGCTCCAAATACACTTCTTCTCCTCTAAAATTATTCTTGTCAAGTCTTTTGGTCACAGCGGTGAAAAAGATGACTGACACATCTAGTGATCAAAGAACCATGTATTTGGGGCTGGGATTATGGCGCAGTGGTAGCGTGCTCAGCACGCATAAGGCACTGGGTTCGATCCTCAGCACCACATAAAAATAAAATAAAGATAGTCTGTCACCTACAACTAAAAAATAAACATTTAAAAAAAAAAAAAAAAAGAACCATGTATTTGTTTACTGGAGGGGAGGAGATAAAAATGGGATTGCCCTGGGATCCAGGGGTCTTTTTATCCAGAAAACCTGTCTCTGTACCTTACAGGTGTTTATGTGTGTGCGCACATTTACTTATTTGGCCGACACTTACTGAGGCTTCTTTGTACGCCATCCCAGAGATGAAGTTGACCTGTCTCCTATCCTCAGCAGGTTTCCATTCTAGGAGGGAAGCCAAAACATGCAGGCAGGGGCTGGGCTTGTGGCTCAGTAATAGAGCGCTTGCCTCGCATGCGTGAGGTACTGGGTTTGATCCTTAGCACCACATAAAAATTAAATAAAGATACTGTGTCCATCTACAACTAAAAAAAAACCAAAAATAAACAAACAAACAAAAAAAAACATGCAGGCAACTACAGTGTAGAGTGTTGAATGCTAGTTGAATGAGCCAAAAATTGAACCCAGGTATGCCTTTCTACTCTCCCACATAGCCTCCCAATGTGTGCTCACCAGTTTGTGTGTGTGACTTTGTGCTATGTTTGTGAGCATGTGCACTATTTGCTAATATATGTTTGTATGGTAGGGCATGTGTGAACCCATTTATATGTATTGTATATGTACTTTTACCCACACATGTTCACATGTGTACATGTATCTGTAAACCCGTACATATTTAATTTCATATGTGTCTGTGTGTGCTTATGTACAGGTATATCTGGGATACATACACATAAATATGTATACTGTGTACATATTTATTGCCTAAGCCTTTAATAAAATTAGGGATTAGTCTAGTGATCAAAGAAAAATGTATATGTTTGCTGGAGGGAAGGGGACAAAAATGGAATTGTACACATGTACATAGTGGTTTTTTTTTAATATTTTTTTTTCTTAGTTGTAGATGGACACAATGTCTTTACTTTATTGCTTTGTATTGGTGCTGAGGATCAAACCCAGGGCCCCACTCATGCAAGGCAAGCGCTCTACCGCTGAGCCACAGCCCCAGCCCACATAGTGTGTTTTTTAAAAATATTTTTTTAGTTGTTGATGGACCTTTATTTAATTTATTTATATGCAGTGCTGAGAATCGAACCCCGTGCCTCAGGCATGCTAGGCAAGCGCTCTACACTGAGCCACAACCCCAGTCCTGGTTTTTTGTTTTTGTTTGTTTGTTTGTGGTGCTGAGGATCAAACTCAGAGCTGCACACATTCTAAACACACACTCTACCACTGAGTTTCGTCCCCAACCCCGTAGTGTTCTTGTATGTGTGAGGGGACATTCATTGTTGGGGAGTAACATATGTGAGCATGTTAGGGCATATACAAGTGCATGCCTTTCACTGGGTTGTGTATGTGCGTGAGCTTTGTTTTGTTTTCTTTTTGCCATCCAGGTGTCCCTAGTGGTGAATGTGGCTAGTGAGTGTGGCTTCACAGACCAGCACTATCGAGCCCTGCAGCAGCTGCAGCGGGACCTGGGCCCCCACCACTTCAATGTGCTTGCCTTTCCGTGCAACCAGTTTGGCCAACAAGAGCCAGACAGCAATGGGGAGATTGAGAGCTTCGTCCGTCGCACCTATAGTGTCTCTTTCCCCATGTTTAGCAAGATCGCAGTCACTGGCACTGGTGCCCACCCTGCCTTCAAGTACCTGACTGGTAAGTCCTGTCGCTTCTTGCCCTCACCTTCCCTCAGCTGGCTGAAGCTATGGCTCCCTTGGCAACAGAAGCCACTGGCTAGCTGGTAATCTGGGGCCCCTTTCCCTTCCTGACCCTCTCAGGTGGGTTGATGTTTTATTCCAATACTAATCATTAAGTAAAGTGGGGGAGGGCCAACCTGAAGGGGATTCCTGCCTAAGCATATCTCCATACCTGGTGCTTTGCAGTTCTTCCTCAGGGTGACTCCTAAGGACTTCTCTGGGGTTCTGTTTTCACATGCATGGGCTCCTAGAAGGAGCTTGGCCCTCACACTTTAGTTTATGGACTTAAGAGGAGAAACCAAGGCACACACAGGGATGCCACATGCTTGGAGAAGGCTGACCAAGATGGCTGACAAGCATTTCCTGCCCTGAGCTAGGGGCAAAGTCTATAGATCATGGGAGGGAAACCTTCTAAGCTAAACTACCAGATGTGAATGTTTCAGAGTAGATCCCTTCTCCATCCCCAGAAACATCAGAGCCACAAAACGGGGTCCACCAAGCTTGTCATTATGATCCTATTTCTTCCCTCAGGCCTTTTTCCTCCTCTGGGGGCTCCATTTTTGCTTTCTTTGACTCCATACTTCTGGTTTCTTTGTATCTCTCACCATAACCCCACCACCCACTCACCTGTAGGAGTAAATAAGCAGCAATAGTAAAGCAAAACAAATGTCCCTTACCAAGGCAGGTTTATTTTTTTTCACAGTAATTGAATTAATTTTATTTATAAAATGGAAATTATATATATATCTTGAGCTTTTTATTTTAAAAATTATTTAATACACATAACCCCATTCACAAACATATACTTCTTAACTCTCTCTTTCTTTACCTCTTGCCCCTCTTCTTCTCCCTCTCTCTTTTCTCTCAATACTTCAATTTTGTAATAACTTATACGTGTCTCAGGAAATGACTTCAACCTCAAAAAAATGACTTCAACCTCAAAAAAATGGGAATTATAAAACAATGAACATACTCTTGAACATGATATTACTTTAGAAGATTTTTCCTGAACACACTCCATCTTGTGTTTTCATGAAAAGGGGAAAGGGGAATATCATAAACGAGGAGAGCTCTCTCCTTACAATGTAGGAGAAAGTCGATAGCTGACATCTGATGATTTAATTAATAGCACAGAGACATTCTGCTTCCAGAGTTCCTCTCCTCACTATCACGCATTATACCTCCCCAGCTAGCTACTTGTGCTTTGTGGCTATAACTAAGTAGGTATCTGCCTTGTCATTTAAAGCCATTTTCTCTAGATTATAAGAGAAGATAATCCATGCAGCTGCTGGGAATGCAGTAGGTCTTGTTTTCCTGTGGGCCTCTTTGGTCTTCATGGCAGACTGACATTCAGTATGAGGGTCTCAGGCTTAAAATTGCTCATCAAATTCTATTTTATCATAGAACTTAATGAAACACCATCATGGCTACAATGCTCAGTTTAAATGAAATTTGCCACTACCATGTTCTTATGTATTTAATATCATAAAAAGCAAGGACTCTGTTAACTATATAAGTGGAATTTCTGATATCAATGTTCCTAAGAAAACTTAATGGCAACAAAGCTAAATCTCATTTTTTACCAAGTTTTATGTCATAGTTCACTGACCACAGAACATATTCAAGAATGTCATTACAAGAAAGTACCTGGGGGGCTGGGGCTATAGCTCAGTGGTACAGCGCTTGCCTAGCATGTGTGAGGCACTGGGTTCGATCCTCAGCACCATGTATAAATAATAAATGAATAAAATAAAGATCCATCAACAACTAAAAAAATATTTAAAAAAGAAAGAAAGAAAGAAAGTTCTTGGAAGAGAGTAAGAGCCAGAGTTCTTTCTAGAACCCTCCAACAAAACACCAAGGCAGGTTTATGTTTTGCTTCTCAGGTCAATCCTAATGTTTGCTTTTCTCCTGTGTGTTTTTGTTAGTTCTTTCCCCATTTCCATGATTATAGATTAAATCTGACCTTGCTTTTAGAGGCCCCTAGGGAGATCTTAAAATTGCGTAAGCCTGAGACCTACTGAAGCAGTGCCCCCAAACCTTCCAATGATTCTGTTGCAACCTGACCCAGGAGATTGAGGATCAGCCCAGAGGGTTAGGAAGGCAAAGGTACCCCTGGTTATCCATCTAGCCAGTGGAATTCCAGGAGAGGATACACAAAGAAGCACATTTTGTTCATCTTCTTCCTTTTTCTCTAGAGACTTCTGGGAAGGAGCCCACCTGGAACTTCTGGAAGTATCTAGTGGCCCCAGATGGAAAGGTGGTAGGGGCTTGGGACCCAACTGTGTCAGTGGAGGAGATCAGGCCTCAGATCATGGTGCTGGTGAGGAAGCTCATCCTGCAGAAGCGAGAAGATTTATAACCTCCTTGCCTCTTCTCCCACCACCCCAGTCCCACCCACCTGTGTATAGATGACCAAAGCAAACTCAAATGGTGCTTCAAAGGAAGAGACCCACTGATTCTCTTTCCTTCATTCTTATCCCACCTCCCCTTTCATTCTTACAAGGGGAAAATTCTAGATTTTTTTTGAATCATAGAGCCACCAGAAGGAACTCCTGGCCAAGAACAGCTCTTGGCAATGAGTCACTAGTCAATGAAGACATGTGGCAAGTAGAAGCATACCCAGCAATAATCTGCCTTCTCAGGACTCTGGAAAATGGGGCCAGTTCCTACCTCACAGGGCTGTTGTGAGGTTTAGGATGGAACACCTGGGAAAGTGCCTTGTTTGGGCAATGCCAGCCAAATAGGAGGCATTCAATAAATGTGATTTTTGCATATAAACCAAAAATTAGCTTGTGATTAAATAAAAACGTATACCCAACATAAATTTCCACCCAATAGAAATCTAGGTCAAATATTTATTTATTTGTTGTTTTCCTTTGTGTATTATTATTATTAATTACAAAATATGCAAGTCCCTGGGCTGGGGATGTAGCTTAGTGGCAGATCATTTGGCTGACATCACATGTAAAGCCCTGGGTTCAATCCTAAGAACCTAAGAAAAATAAAATAAAATAAAAGGAAACAAATTCCTTGTAAAAACCCAAACAATAAGAATCATATAAGCCGGGCGTGGTGGCGCACGCCTGTAATCCCAGCACTTAGGGAGGCTGAGACAGGAGAATTGCGAGTTCAAAGCCAGCCTCAGCAACAGCGAGGCGCTAAGCAACTCAGTGAGACCCTGTCTCTACATAAAACACAAAATAGGGCTGGGGATGTGGCTCAGTGGTCAAGTGCCCCTGAGTTCAATCCCTGGTAC
>PVHX01010591.1:0-69022 GCA_004024805.1 Geosciurus inauris | reverse complement strand
AAAAAAAAAGACAGGCAGACTTCAAAATAACACAACCTAATGACCAAAAATGGCAATTCCCAAGTCACCCTTAAAATTGGAGGAACTTCACTCATATTGCTGAAAGAGGGTCTTCAGAGAAGAATTTACCATAGAACTCATGGTTGGCTCTGCCTTGTTGGCATAACTTCACTCTGAGAGGGTCAGGGTTAGGAGTGGGGCTCAGGCACTGAGGAGCTGTTTGCAATCTCCACGCATACCGATGTTCCCACTGTTACCTTCCCATCTGTAAATACAATGACTGAATCTACCTGTTTGCATGTGGCCAAGTCCCTGAACTCTTACCTGTGCTCTCCTCTGCCTGCCCAGTCCCTGGATCTTGGAGAATTCCTTAAGCATCCTCACATAGTGAATCACCTTGTCTGTGCTCTGATAGGCCTTGATACACACCCATCAAAGTGTGTTGGCATTATTTGTTCAACAGCTCCATTTAAACAGCAAATTCCTCATGAGAATTTGAAAAGTCATCATTTTCTAGTCTTTGCATCCTGCTACCAGCCCTGCCCTATCCTCAGCATAGGACCTGACATTTAGTACATGTTATGGTTTGGATGTGAGGTGTCCCCCAAAAGCTCACGTGTGAGACAATGCAAGAAGGTTTAGAGGAGAAATGATTAGGTTATAGCCTTAACCTAATCAGTAGATTAATCCCTGGTGGGACTGACTGAATGGTAACTGGAGGCAGGTGGTTCATTGGGGGCATGCCTATGGGGTATATATTTTGCATGGAGTCTCCCTCTCTCTGCTTGCTGATCATCACGTGAGCTGCTTCCCTCCGCCACACTTCCACGATGATGTTCTGCTTCACCTCAAACCACAACGAATGGAGCCGGCCTTCTATGGATGTCTGAAACCATGAGCCCCTAAATAAACCTTTACTCCTCTAAAATTGTTCTGGTCAGATCTTTAAGTCACAGTGATGAGAAAGCTAACTGAAACAGTACATGTTGTTTCCGGGAATGAATACGGGGTCATTAGTGAATGATTCTGAAATGAGTCTGCCTGTTAAAGGCAGAAATCAGCAATATTCAAATTCTTTGCATAAAATGCCTGTTAACATCTCTTCCCGAAGACATCCTCTGAGTTCAACAATGAACTTCATCTTGCTCCCTTCCTCCAGTCAGGGCCACAGCTTCTTTCATGGGATCTTTGCCAAAGGTTCCTATTTTCTTTCCCTGTTTCTGCTGCCCCTTCACTGTGTTCACCAAACAGCCAGAGCTACATTTCTAAAAACCCAATGTGATGATTTCACTTGCTTTATGTCAAACAGCCACGTCCCTTGCTTCCTTTCCCTTTTTAAAATGCTGCCAGCTGGTAAGGAGGGGTCAGCATCAGTTATTTGAACCCTTGGGATTAAATGCTGTCTGCAGTAACTTCAAAGGTTAAGAAAAGGTTCAGTTTCACTGAGTATCTTCAGATGAAGCCTCAATAAAGCTCTTCTATCAAACCCTCGACTCAAGATGTACATCCACGTCCCCTCCTCTCATGGCAAACGTCAGACTCTGATCATAGTCTCCTTTCCATAACATTAGAAAGAACAAAATTTGAAACCCCACAGTTTTTTTTGGAATTTACCAGGCTGAAATCTGAGAGTGATTCACATACTGCTGTCATGAATACCCCAACGATGGGTGGGCTCCCAGAACATATTGAATTCTGGGACTCTGATGGTTTCTTGCCATTCTTGCTTTTATATGTCCTAGTTCAGGTCTGAAATGAGGGGCACAATATCAGCACTGCCAAATATTACTCTGAAATAGAACTACAGGGACAAAGGAAATATTTCGATTTTCCAGTATGGCCACACTCTGAAGATATTCATAGTTGGTTCATGCCAGATTATTTTTGCGCTTCCCTCAGGATGTCAGTGAGCCCTTTTCACCGTCCCAGCCAGCCCTGGGAGACTTGTGATATGAGTTAATTCTGGTTCTGGTGACCTTTTCTTTGCAGTTCAGCCTTTATCCCTTCCAGGTGCTGCCTCTCACTCCCCAAAGCCACAGGCTCTTCCCCAATTTCCCCTTCCTCAGGGTCTCCCATGTTAATAGCAAGTTAGAGAATAATTGTGCCCACTGTATAAAACAGTTTCTGAAATAATGTAAAATATGAATACATGAAGAACAATGAATGGACAGCAAATGAATAAGTACAGTCACTCATGCTGGAGAAACTTTTAGGAAAAAGAAAGGGGGAGGACAAAAAGAAATCAGTGGTAAACATAATATTACTTCTCTTCCTCCAAAGACAAAGCTTGCCAGTGCAACACACTAATTTCTACAACTTCCTTCTTTGGCCACATGTGAACTAAAGGTTGTGATGTGAGCACTCATATGCTGGCTTCCCAAAGAGAGTAGCCTGGCCCCCAGCCAGGGCTCAGGGTCAGAAGCAACAACTGGTGATTAATCAGGTGGCTCCTGTCTTAGGACACAGTCAGTGGGTTTTCCCTCTGCAGGCCAGACTCTAGAAATAAGCAGACCCTCAAAGGCTAGCAATTAATATTTCCCTGGAGCAATTCCAGATGTTGTGGTAGACTGTGACATGGCAGCACTCTTCCTGTTCCTGATTTATTTCACAGTGCAGGAGCTTCCCTGCCATGGGGAGCTTCCACAGAAATGACTTCTTTTGGGTTTTTTTTTTTTTTTTTTTGGAACTAATTTGAAGCTTCTGATTGGGATACTCATTGAGTATCCAGTAGTGGACAGAGCTATGCTCCAGAGTCCCACCTTCCAAAATGGGACTTGCCTTCTGCAGCCAGCCTGTTCCCTGAAGCCCCCTTTCCCTTCCCATCCTCAGGAGATGCTGAGTAGGTATCATGAGAGAGAAATGATGGTTTGAAGTAACCTAGCCCACTCCCACTCCACCCAACACTTAACATTTTTCTGTTCCTCCAGTGGCATAGTTAGTCAGATTTCTGCTACTGTTACAAATTATCTGAGAGAATCAATTTAGAAATAGGAAGGTTATTTGGGCTCATGGTTTCAGAGATTTGAGTCTTTGGCTGGTTGGCCTGGTTGCTTTTGAGCCTGTGGCAAGGAAACACATGATGGAGAGAACCATTCTCCTCATGGCAGTCAGAAAGCAAAGAGGTTCCCAGTATTCCCCTCAGGGGCATTCCCCAGCATGATTTCCAGCTAGGCCCGACCTGTAAAGGTTCCAGTGCCTCCCAGTCCTTTAACACATGAGCCTTTGGGGAAGACTTATCAAAACCATAGCAAGAGATTACTAGTAGCAAGAATATGGGCCTTCCACAGAGATTCTGGCTGGGAGAGCTTTCTCATACTCCAAACCAAATCATACTTGTAATTTCAGTGTTCCATCATGAAAAACTCTGAAAAACTGACTAAGTTGCTGAATAGCTCTCATTAATTGACCTCTGCAGAATTTGAGAGTGCTATTTAATTGGATAGAATATAACTCCTTTTCCCTGAAATACTAAGACCTTTAGCACTCCTTTTCCTTTAAATACTGACAATGTGGGTAGGGTAGGGTTGCAGGGGAACATGTCATTGTCTCTGCTGTAGTTTGGATCTTGAATGTCTCCCAAAGGATTGTGTATTATAGGCTTGGTCCCCAAGGGAGGTGAGAGGTGGTGGAACCTTTGAGAAGTAGGGCCTAGTGGGAGGTCTTAGGTCATTGGGGTGTGCCCTTGAAAGGGAACCTAACCCCTCCCTCCCTCTTTCCTTCTGCTGCTTTTTTTTTTTGCAACTTTATTTTATTTATTTATATTTTAATATGGTGTTGAGGATCGAACTCAGTGCCTCACAGGTATTAGGGAAGTTCTCTACCACTGAGTACAATGCCAGCCCTCCCTCTGCTTCTTGGCCGTGAAGGACCAGTTTTGTTCCACCAGGTGCTCCTGCCATTGCTATCCGGCACCCCCACCAGAAACCCGAAAGCAATGCATCCATCTGAACATGGACTTCAGTCCAAACTAGGAGAAAAATATAAATCTTTTAATTTTTTAATTATCTCAGATATTTTGTTACAGTGATGGAAAGTGGACTAACAGTCTCTCCCTCCTCTCTTTTTCCTCTTTGTCGTCATTATCTCTTTACAAATTTTAATCTAAATTAATTGTCCTGGGTTTGAATTCCAAGGCCAGGGATGGGGGATGGGTGGAATGGTCTCAAAGGTCAAAGGGCATGTGAGTCCTCTGGAAGCATTTCCTTTGCTGCATTGAAATGTATAAAAAGGAACCCGGAATCTAGAGGGACTTTATTGTTGGTCCCCACCAGGAACATCTGCACTGGCCCTTGGAATCACAGAGTCTCCCGGCGAAGATCCTGGCTGGCTGGATTTTGGCTACCCACCCACATAAGAAATAAAGAAAGGATACAAAAAGGAAAAGTGTATTTAACATATTTTGATCCTTGGGGAGGAACGGCTGGATCGCCTCTCCGCTGATCCTACAGAAGCAGTTGCAATTGATAGAAACAAAAGCCAGGGGATGCACAGGTGTAGATTTAGCCAGGCTGTGCTAGCCAGAGAAGGTGTCAGTTTCAGCTTCGTTGGCTCCTGCTGGGCCAGGGAGTGGATTTTGGGATTTTTAGTTTCTGTTCTCGGCATGAGGACGTTGGGAGCCATAGGAATCTCTAATTTCAGCGGGACTCTGTTTCACCTTGAGGAGGTTCTTAAACTAAGGCCACGGAGAATCCATTTGTTTCCCATGTCGCATGTTCTGCCTCTTCGCTTAGTGTCACTGCAAGGGTCAAGGATGTGGGGAAGACTAAGCAATATCAAGATTTTCATAATCTCTGACAGTCTTGCAGCGTTCAACTAAGTTGTGCTTTTGAGTTGAGTGGAACCAGCACAGACACAAGAGGAAGAGAGCACAAACAATTTTCAAACTAGAGATCAAATTCCATGATTTCCCTATTCTGAACATGAGGAAGTTCCCACCATTGCTGGCTTAAGGTGATGGTGTTGGTTTAGCTCCATGCTCAGGAGGCTGAAATGAGAAATAGGTTTAAGGGGCATCAAGAGAGATTGGTGGGATGTGAAGGAAATATTCCTTGTCATCAGTGAATAAATAAAGGCCAGTAAAGGAGAATCAGAGACCATCTTGGGGTGGCGAGTATTGGGATTTTGGAGTCAGAGGATCAGGCAAATTTCCACTTATTTCTGAGTGTGTTTTACCGTATTGTATATCGATTATCTTCCTGTTGTTCTCCTTAAAGATAACAGAACTGAAGAATCCAAGTAGGGATTTCTTGACTCCTCAAGAGGCCTTAATAACATAGAATCGTTTTGGTCTTTTTCTGGGCACTTTTATATGGTCATTTATCTTTCTATAGAGGCAAAACCTATGCATTAAATAGGGATAGATGTTTTTAATTTTCACCTTATAGATGAGAGAACTCAAATCAGGGATGCAGTGATGATACCACCCAAATCTGAAGCTTAATCATTTTTGTGTTTCTTCTGCATGACTCACATTCAGTGCAACCCCACATTCTGCCTGTCCACCACCCACCCCCCTGCGGTGTTACCTGCCTCTGTCTTTTTTTTCTCCATACCCACTGTCAGAAGTTGGGACTTTGGCACCTCACACATGGACCATTGTAGTGGATTCCAACATTGCCTTCCACATATGGGTCTTGCCTCCTCCTCCTCAGTGTTTTCCCTGAGTGTTTGAGATCTTGGGGACAGGAATTCACATCTATTCTATTCGGCTACACCCATGGCATGTGGGCACAGAGGTGAGGAGGTGCTGGGATGCTTGGAATAAGAAAAACTTTTTTTTAGAGACTTATGAAAGTACTTGTGGCCCCTGCACCTCACTTCCAACTCACACCAGCAGTACTTTGCCTTTGGACTATGGACCTCTGTGTTAGTTGGACAATTATATGTGCCCATATATCTCCTTTGGTGTTATTCAGTCATTGAATGCCAGGTCACAAAAGTCAGTTGAAGCTCAAACTAAAACTGCTGAGGGTTTTTATTTTGTGTTTGTGTTAGTTTTTTTCTCCCCATAATGAGAATTCACTGGTCTAGTTGCATACTGAGAATTGAGGCCACGTACTCATGTTTGCAAGTTTATGCTCACACTGCCTTCAAGGTGTCACCAAATCTCATTACAAGTAATTTTTAGCCTTTCTGAGTCATATCTAACATTTTGAAAACTGTCATAATAAGTTAAAAATACATCCACTGGAATGCTAATACTGCTTGCTTGTTGAGCCACATTTTCATTCTAAGAAATGATAAAGCTGCATCATGGCACATTTTGTCTCTGCCGTGCCCCTTCTCCAGTTAGATTACAAGAACCCCAATAGCAAAGAATCTTGTGAATTGCATTTGCTCACCTGTTCAGTTCTTCAGGAAGTCATCTAGTGAGTGCCCACGGTGTGGAAAGCCCTCCACACCCCACCATCCTATAAGAGTTGTGTTGCTTGACATTAGTGACGTACCCAGGGGTGGTAGGTGATGGCCTGGGGACTAATGGGGAAGGGGGTGTTTCCTGTTCCCAGGCTTCACCTGCAATTTTACCCCAACACAAATAAATGGAGTTGATGATGATAGATTTGCCCAGATGAGAGAAGTACTGTGATGCCTAGATTGAGGAGCAGATAAGTCAGATTTCTAGACAGAGCCAGCTTCTTTTGTCATTCCAGGTCTGCTCTTCCTTCACCCAGGAGGAAGTGTTGAAGACAGTGGGTGTAAACCCTTCTGCAGTTGCCTCCTGAGAGGCTTTTCATGAGCAGCACCTGTCCATTAGTTTAGCCTTGCTTTGGTTAGGCTCTGTAAACACTTCATTTAAGAATAGATTGAGCCTTTCTCTTGATTTTAGAAAACTACACAGTGGCCCAGGAGAGGAGTCATTCTGACAGGCTCTCTGTGTGCGAGAGTCTGCATGGCAGCCTCTTGTCCCTCAAAGGTTCGGTCCTGTGCTTGGTCATAGGTTGCCTGGGTATCTTCCACATAGTTATACAGATTCCTTTGTGAGCCTGTAGTTCATACCCTGCAAGGCCATTCACCCTTCTCTGCCTTTGACAAATGTAGGAAAATTATTTCTGGTGAGAAATCAGGCACTTGTAAGAGCCAGCCTTTTGAAAGAGGCATCTGGCGGCAGAGGGGCTAATCGTCCAAATGACAGACACGCATGGCTGGCTTCCCTCTTTTCACTGCCTTGATTGAGACAAGATGAGCATGCCGCTGGCCTTAGCAATGGAGAGAGAATTCTGTTACAACAGTATCCTCAGGGAATAGCTTTTATCTGCTGAGCATGACAAGTGTGGCAAACACGCATGAAGCCCGCATCTCAAGGCCCCGCCTTGCAGACTGCAAGACCTTTGTATGGGGCAGGAGGGAGGGGAGAGGGGAGGGGGTATGGGAGTAGCAAAAATGGTGGAATGAGATGGACATCACTACCCTAGATACATGTATGAAGACACAAATGGTGTGACTCTATCTTGTTTGCAACCAGAAAGATGGAAAATTGAGCTCTATATATGTACTATGACTTGAAATGAATTTTGTTAAAAAATAAATTTAAAAAAATTGATGATTAAAAAAAAAAGACTGCAAGACTGAGGGCTGGGACCTGCTGCCACAGAGGCAGGGCTGATTCTTGCTCCATCTGATGAGAGTGGCTTATCCAGCACAGGATTTATTGACCTCTTATTTGGACCAGAAAGTTCCATTCACCCTTTCATGCCTGATAGTGGCAGCAATCACTTTTGGAAAGAGAAGGAGGTAGATGATATTTTCGTATTTCAGACACTGAGGGTATTGAGGTTCTGGGGGATTCACCACTTAGTACCCTATTCTTCATAGGGACAGAAGTGCTGTTGCACCTGGTATGGTTGGTTTGTGGGGGTAGCCCTGGAAAGGAGGCTGGGCACACTTTCAGTCTATTCTCAGGTACTGCTGTCACTGCAGCCATCACTGACCTGGGAGGAGCCTCCGTTGGACAGCCCCCCTCTGCCTCTCTATGCCTGTGTCCCATCCCAGGACACATGGGAATGTTGCTATGGCAGCTGTTTGGAAGCCCCTTAAATATTCATGCTCAGATATAACCATAGAGACAGAAAGTGGATTAGTGGTTTCCAGGGGTTTGGGGAAGAGGGAATTGTGAGTCACTCCTAACAGGCATAGGGTTTCATTTTGGGGTGATGGAAGTATTCTAGAATTAGTGGTGATGGTTGTACAATATTGTAAATAAACTTAAAAAAGAAAGCTCTCTGCTTTATGCTTGCTACAGTGAGTAAAGTGGGAAGCTTCCTGTTCAGTGATTTTTTTCCCTCAGAAAATTAAAAATAAAAATTTAAAAACTCAATATTCAATCTCATATCTTAGAAGGAATCGCCCCACAAATACTCTTCCTCCCTTCTCACGTCCATTTCATTCTATTGCCCATGTTTATTTCAAGACGTAAGACCTACCATATATTGTATATTTGTTTTTATTTAATATCACCCTATGAAATACTCCTCTGGCCAAAAGCTAATCAAGTCATAAGGCCCTTTTGCGGCACAGATGTGTTTGCTGAGGGAAAATACCTGAGTCTGTCTCCTCTGTTGGTAAGGGCAGCTGTCTTAATCAGAAATGGAGAAATACATCCCCTCCTGTCCCCTGCGACCTGCTGTGAACACTTTGATTCTGTTATGTAAAATTCTTTATAAATATACATATCAATAAAATTCTTGATATTTTCCCCAGACCTGAGGAGGAATAAGACCTTTCTAAACCAACTGGTACACACAGAATAAAAAGCAAAAGCAAAGAAGAAATCCCAAGAACACCAGTGAGAGACAAAAGGTTATGCCTGCCGCTATCTCTGAGTTGATGACACATGGGACTTCTATACACAAATTGAATCTAAATCTAAATCTAAATACTGATTTTTTTCACATTAAAGCCCCAAAGTTTGCTTAGGTCACAAGACTTTTTAAAAGTAATAAATGAAGATTCGGTTTTCCTCTGAAATGAATTCCTTCTGTCTCATCTCATTGTTTATTGTTTCTTTGTAACTTATTTGATATCTCACTGACCTTCCCATGCAGAGGTTTGTTTTGGCTTATTGAAAATTGGCTAAGGGAAAAAACAGAGCACTTTCTCATGTAAGTCCTTTTTTTAAATAACTTTATTTTATTTATTTATTGATTGATTGATTTTTAGGATGAGTTTCAATTTTATTTTATTTTTTTATTTTTTATTTTTTAATTTTTTCTCAAAAATTGCATTTTATTTATTTATTTTTTTATGTGGTGCTGAGGATTGAACCCAGTGTCTCACACGTGGTAGGCAAGGGCTCTACCACCGAGCCACAACCCCAGCCCTCATATAAGTCCTTTGTGAGAACAAAGATTGATAAATTTTGGTTTGGCCAATTTTAGAATAGGCCTCCATAGTTTGTAGAGACCATGTAATTCAAATAAAGACCCAAACAATGAGAAGCTGAGGCAGAAGAGATGATCCCAGAGCAGGCTGAGAAGGAGCCTGTGGCTAGCTGCTACCCCATCTTCTTTCAGAGCTGGTATCTCCCCACAAAGGATCTGGAGTTCGGGCTGCCTTGAGCTTCACCTTTTCTCCCTCTTGTTTTGGGTAGGGCTGTCAGCTGCTCTTGCCTTGCCTCAGTGGTTGCAAAGGCCAAATGAGGTACAGTCTTCTGCTGCTAGCATCATGAGCATGATGGGGAGGCAGAGTGGCTTCTCTGTTGCCCCAAACATGCCTTTCTTGTGTCAGAACCCATTGCCACCCTCCTTTTCAAAAGCTGATGAAATCAGGAATTGGAATGTTTGGGAAAGATTAACTTTCCTATATCTTCTTCAAAGAAAAAGGTCAAAAAATAAAAATAATTATCTATTCACAGCTAGATGGAAAGTGAATGTGTTTTTAGATTCTCATTCTACATTCCAACTCTCAAATATATCTAGTTGCTGGTGACTGCACCAATTTCTGCACTAACTGTCCCCTTGGAAAATGAGTTTTCCGGATCACTTACTTACGTGGGCGTTGGTGCTGAGGAAGTAAAATTTACAATTCATAACATTATTTGTACTTTCAATACAATAACTTAAAAAAAATGTTCCCAGGAAGAAACCAGACCTTGGCAGGGATCACCTTTCCTATTGGTTTTCTTTTTTGTGTGGCATTCTCCCCAAATGACTTTGGAATTATGAAAACGAGGCAGTTGTCAGTGGAGAGTCTATGGCCTGCCTGAACTTTCTCCTTTGCCTCCTCCCCTTCCTTATTTATGCCACTTCCTTATGCTTGCCTGGGCCATTCATGCAGGAAGATGAGTGCTCTCAGTGGAGATTATACCCCCAACATCTCCCCAGGCCCATGAATGACGGCACCCAGGGAGCAAAACTTCAGGCATGGCCCTGAGGGGCACCGTCCTTGTACTTGCTGCCACCTGCTCAGGTTTGCAGGCAGGATCACCAGCATCTTCTGAGGGGCCATCATCTCAGGCCTCGACATCTGAAAAGTCCAGCCAGTTCTCTTGTGCTCTGTTTCCCCTCAATTTGGAAAATGTGAAAGTGAAGTACAAAAAAAAAAAATTAAGCCTCGAAGTCCCATGAGCATAGGTTCTCATTTGTGAGGACAGATTGGCATTTCTAAGCCCTCTGGACCTTCCCTAAAAACGAGTTCTAGAGTCAGCAGGGTGCCAGGTGTGGTGATACACTCCTGTAATCCCAGTGGCTAGGGAGGCTGAGGCAGGAGGATCACAGTTCAAAGCCAGCCTCAGCAACTTAGGGACCCTAAGCAACTTATTGAGACCGTCTCAAAATAAAAAATAAAAAGGGCTGGGAATGTGGGTCGGTGGTTGAGTGCCACTGGGTTCATTCCCCAGCACCATCACTTTTCTATTCTACCATCCATCCATCTATGCTGCTGCTGGGTTTGGGGGTTCCCCTCTTTCTTAAGAAGACTTTTTCTTTAATTCTCTCATAATCATATTTGCCATCAATTGCCTCTTTGGAGATTTGGTCACTTTTTAGAACCCTCCAGGAAGCCCTGTAATGTCAGCCTTTGTCCATGTGACAGCCCGGTGAGGGAAATGCCCCTAGCCATACAGTAGCAGCTGACTGTCATATGTTCTGGTCAGGGCACCTGTAGGCCACCTCTGAACCTGTATTGGTGTGTCTGGACAGCCGAGAGGTTGCCCTTGTACTTCCAATGCCTGCTCTGCCTTGTTATCTGAATTATATTGCCCAGCATCTGTGTCATACTTGGGAAAAGAGATCCTTTATTGCAGTTCCTCCAAAAACCTATTTTCACATGAATCACCTTTGGCCTCTTTCTGTTTGGCACGTAGTTTAGACGAAGAAGAGTTTGTGTGTATCACCTCCCACCAGACTCACCTAAATGGAAACCTGGGATTTGGAACTTGAGTTTTTTTCTGCACTCTAAATGAATACCTTATTGGATACCTTCTTGACACAGTGTAATTTCTCACATTTTTATAACATAACGGACTGTCTGAGCCACAAGGACACATTCTCTTATTATTATTGATATGAGCTACTGTAATGCCACTTATTATACTTTGGGGAATTCATTTTTGCTTCTCAGCTTCATGTATGACATAATTCATTTCCAAATTTAATGTGAAGCTATATACTTTTCCAAATACTTCATCTACATTTCAGAATTTTGTGTCTGAAAATGATTTTTTAAATGATGTAATTTAAACCTCTCATTTTACAGATGACAAAACAGAAATCTAGAATGTGGCTTTTCAACAGAGGTATTATTGACATTTTGAGTCAGATAATTCCATGATGGGAGTGCACCTGATGCATTGTAAGATATTTAGCAATACATCTAGCTTCTAGCTATTAAATGCTAGTTGGATCCTCCAACTTGTTATAAAAATGTCTCCAGACATTGTCATTGTCCCCTGGTTGAAGATCAGGGACCTAGAGGTAAAGATCACACAGCTAGATCATGACAAAATCCAGAGTAGGACCTAGGTGTCCTGACTCCCAGATCTGCCCTTTCCAAGTTGGTCAACAGAATTAAGCTCTCAACCATGCAGAACTCAAAGTAATGGTCAAGGGTATTCCCACAGCTCTGGGGAGATAAGAAGACTTCGGAGGAGTAGGAGCCAGCACAGGGAAGAGCTCTGAGGACCAGGGCAGCTGCATTCCTCTCTACCCATTTTTCCCATCTACCTAGTAGTACCTATCCTAGGGACTCCTTGCCTCAGCTTCTAGGGGGGATTTTCTTCCAGATAATACACCTTTAAATTCATAAGATATGTGTCCTGAGTGAACAGATTTAGGAAAAAAATACAAGAGGCAGGGGTATGTTTCTGCATGCATGCTGACCACCTATCCACATTCCAGAGCCTGAGACTAACCTCACTGTCAACACTTTGACAGCCTCATACAGGGAGGCAGGTAGATGTCAGCCTAGCTCTGAACTCCATCCTCTCATGGAAGTCCTGATTCACAGTTTCTTTGGCACTTTTTCCTGAGCTGTGACAAATATCCAATTTGTGCAGGGCTTCATTCTGTCTTTTTCTTTATTCTGCTCACTCGTCTCTCGTAGGCACTTAGACAACTTGTACAGCACTAAATATAAGGAGTGGGGCAAGTCACGAATGCCCCCAGGGTATTGCCACTTTCTGACGGACAATGACAAATATAATTGGCAGGGATTTCATAGCTGAGGGCTCAGAAGTTTTCATGCAAAGCCTGATTCTGGAGTTAGGTATGAACTTGTGTTTCCCATGGATAAATTCTGTAGCCAGGGCTCTGGTAGAGACCATTTTAAGGTTTGTTTGCAGAACTCTGTGTAAGGCTCACAGGGCTGGCCTGAGATCCCTTTCCTCTAAACACAGGGTTTCATTTAGAAGCTCAGCCAACATGCAAAACAAAATTTCATTCACCTTTCTGAGTCCTTTGTCCCAATGATGTCAGAAAAACTGAAACAGAAACCAAACTTTTACATGGTATTACTTTTGGGTAGGTACAATAAGCCCTAAGAGCAAAGTTAATGAACTGAAGGGCAAATATGTTCTAGTTATGCTACTAGAAACTATGGTTTTATTCTAATAAATGATTGCCTTAGAGAAAGTCCTTTCTAAACTTTTCCTGTATTATTTCATATTTATTCTTTGAACCAACAGTATTCTCTGTGTTCCTAGGTTATTTCTTTCCCAGCCACTTGGTCCTAATCCAAAGGGAGAAACAAATTAGATCAGTTCTGTGAGTGAAATCTCATTCCATCAGCATGTGGATCACAATGCTCCATTTTCCACCTGATCAAGAAAGAATGTTCTGGAAACTTTGCACAAAGAAAAATTAGTGTTTTTCTCGACATTTGAAATTTTCTTGGAAAAAAAATGCAGCAGCAAATCAAGTGGGGAGGGGGGCAAAGGCCTGGATGTTCACTAATGCCAGTTTGTATTTTTGAATATTTTCCCTTTTGAGGAAAGTTGTGATGTGTTTTTCCTGTTACTGTATGGACTGTGTAACTGGGTAAGGGGCCATAAGCATTTGGTGAGAAACAGATTTCCTCTTTGGCCTGCCCTGAGGTAACTGTGGCTTTGTATATATCTGCTCACTCCCCTCTGCCATATTTCTCTAGCTGTGCAGTGAGGATAACAGCTGTGTCAGCTGTCACTGCAGTAATGCTGCAAGCATGAGTACTTAACAATTGAGAAAGGGCTTTGACTTTTACATAAGAATGCCCTATCTTAACAGGAAAAAGCCTCAACAAGCCACCCAGTATTTAATAATATTCATTGGCCTCTTTCCCACTTTACCACCAAGTCCTTTACTTTGTCACTGAGTGTTTTAGTCAGCTTTTTCACTACTGTGACTAAAAGACCTAGCAAGAACAATTATAGAGGAGGAAAAGTCTGAGGGCTTACAGTTTCAGAGGTCTCTGTCCATGGACAACAGTCTCCATACCTTGGGGCTCCAGGTGAGGCAGAACATCATGGCAGAAGAGTGTGGCTGGAGGACAACAGCTCACATGATGATCAGAAAGCAGAGAGAGGGCTGGGATTGTAGCTCAGCGGTAGAGCGCTTGCCTCGCATGCGTGAGGTCCTGGGTTCGATCCTCAGCACCACATACAAAGCAATAAAATAAAGACATTGTGTCCATCTACAACTAAAAAAATATTAAAAAAAAAAAAAAAAAGAAAGAAAGCGGAGAGAGAGATTCTCCTCACCAGATGCAAAATATAAACCCCAAACCCACACTCCCAATGACCCGCTTTCTCCACCCACACCCTACCCACCTTCAGCCTCCACCCAGCTAATCCCATCATAGGATTAATTCACTGATTGGGTTAATGCTCTCATAACCCAATCATTTGTCCTCTAAACCTTCTTGCATTGTCTCACATGGGAGGTTTTGGGAGACACCTAACACGTAAACCATAACACTGGGCTATAGCAACATGAGAGCCTCCTCTTTCTTTTCTCTCCTTCAAGAGCAGTCATTGCCTGAAAACTGAGAGAAACCCAAGAGAAAAAGATCTTACTTGAGAAAGTAGGTGCATCAGTCAGGGTCCTGACAGGAAAAAGATATCACACAGAAATCAGGTATTTTGGGCTGGGGTTGTGGCTCAGCGGTAGAGCGCTTGCCTAGCATGTGTGAGGCACTGGGTTCAATCCTCAGCACCACATAAAAATAAACAAAATAAAGATGCATCAACAACTAATAAAAATATTTAAAAAAAAAAAAAGAAATCAGGTATTTTGAGGAGAATTTAATAAAGGGACTATTTACCAAAACATGGCCAGGATATAGAAAACCGAAAGGGCTAAGACAGGAACCCAGGGCTAGTAAGAGCAGTGTGCCAGGATCCTCACCTTCCTGGGTATCACTGAGGGTGGAGAAGAGTAGAGATGAGTCTGGAGGACATAGAAGAAAATTGGCCAGCACAGATCAAAATAGACTCTTAACGTTGTCCTCCTGATTCCCCGGAACTAACAGACATCCTTGCCTGCAGCCCCTGCCACTTTCCTCTGTCTTTGGAAGGATACGGTGTACACTGCCCACTCCCATCTTGCCTATCATTTTCCATCCCATCGCTTGCCCTCCTTTTTCTGCTAGTACTGTTATAATGGACAGAAAAGCTAATGGCTATTTCAGGTTTTTTTCTTGCTACTGACCGCCCGAGGTTTGTTCTGCCATTAGAGCAACACAGACATTGATGAAATTTTTACCCCAAGTTCATTGCATCCATTTCCCTCTGTACAGACCATGCTTCTCAGCAGCCCCTGCCTGGCAATTCTGGCTGTGTGTGACACAATGGTACAGTGATAACTTTGGCCCACACATAGGGCAGCTTGTTTGTTAAATGCAGATTTCGTGTGTGAGTCAAGGACAAAACTGCACACCCTTTGGATGACAACCTTTTGGTCCTTCAGGTGTCATTTAAATGCCTGCTTCTTCAGACATATTATCAAAATCCAAGTGGCCCACAAGAGTTGATTGTACCTGAAAAAGTATGCATCAGGCTTTCTACCCAACCTACCTGTGTTGGTCAGATTTCATCACTGTGACAAAATACCTGAGAAAAACAACTTAAAGGAGAAAAGACTTATTTTGGCTCACATTTTCAGAGGTCTCAGTCCACTGTTGCTCAACCTCTCACTGTGGATTTGTAGGGAGAAAGAACATCATAGTGGGAAGGGCATGGTGGAACAGATTTTCTCACCTGTGGCAGTCAGGAGAGGGAGAGAGAGAGAAAAGGAGAAAGAGAGGAAGAGACTAGGAATAAGAGATATCTTTCCAGGGTATTACCCCAGTGACCGACTCCTTCCATCTCAGTCCCACCTCCTGAAGTTTTCACCAACTCACAATAATACCATCAGCTATGAACCCATCAATGAATTATCCCATTGATGAGGTGGCCGTCCTCATGATCCAGTCACTTCCCAAGAACCAAACCTCTGAACATTGCTGCATTGAGGACCAAGTCTTCTTACACATGAGCCTTTGGGGGACATTTCAGATCCAAACCAAGAGCTTTTGATGGTTTTGCCCTTGATCGGAACAGCATTGGGTTTTGTTGCAAATACAGTCTTGAGCATTTCAATGATGAAAGTAGATAGATGATGGTAGATACATAGATAATTGATAGATACATGATAGATGATATAGAAATGGAGATGATATAGAAATGGGTGTGTCTGTTTTAAAGAATGGGATCTGTTTGCTTGAAGGCATCTATTCCCTTGCCTTGACTGATATGCCATGAATGGCTTCTGTCTGCAAGATGGCTAGCTGGGCTCTCAGTCACTTCCAGTAAGAAACCACAACTACAGCCTCATTCACTTGCTCCCTGGTAGACAGACATGTGAGGCAGCAAGTGCAGTATAAACTGGCTTTACCACATCCAGCTGTTGAACTTGTACTCTAATCTTTCAGCCTCAGATACCTTATCTATACATACAATAAGCATGAAGTAGCAGTTAGTCTCCAGGTGAACAACGTGGAATAACAGCCATTTTACTAGTTCTAAAATACTAGGTGCAATAATCACATCCAGGCAACTACAAAGACTTGAGCAAGGACTTTTATGGCCTTTGGAAGTCACATCTGTCAAACACACAAGGAAAACAGAATGCTAAAATTCATACAACCGGAGTATCAGCCCTCCTTCTGCTTGCTGAGTGATTAGCGGGTCCTGTTTGCAGAGGGCTACACAAGCTGTGAATTTACCATGTGCTCACCAAGGGGGTCATTGTGTTCGTCAACCTGTCAATAAACTACACAGTAAAGATTTGAATCATAGCACAGAACAGTTTCAAAGGACTTGTTATAATCTATAAAGTCAACAATTTACAATTTTAGAAAGTCCCTGAATACAAATTTACACAATTTTGAGTTGTTTTACAACTTATCAGACCATTAATCTAAATTTTAAAAGTCCCTTATAATATACTTAATCATAGCATGTGCTTTTTTTTAAGTGCTAAAATATGTTTCAGCATACTAAAACACAGCAGCACAAGGAAAAAATGACTTTAGAGAGTTGCATAAAACTTGCCAAGGCGGCCATAAATATATTCACCATGAGGTCTGTTTTCTGCACAATTTATATGCAATAGATTGGACTTGATCTCAAAGATTTATTTTTGTCCTCTTGTCTTTCCAGGTAGGCAGCTGTGATTAGAGAGAATAATGCACAGGATGTGGAGCCAGAATTGGGTTGGAATCCTGCTTCCCTATGTACCTACATCCTATGAGACCTTAAGAGAACTATTCTGCTTCTTTGAACCTATCTCTTACATGACCGGTTTGCCACATAATTTGTCCACTGTATAGGGTAACCGTGAGGGTTGACACAGAGGAAAGTGAAAATAAGCCATTAACAGGTGCATGATGACCTTGAACTACATGCAAGAGCTAAGACTGAGCGTGAGAGTCACCCTACCTTGCCCCCTCCATAGAAGAGCCACCCCCTACTCTCCCTCAGAAAAGACAGTCTTGCCACCCTCCATCCCTTTTGTGAATTCACCACCTCCCCATTCTCTCAGTCAGCCTGACTACCACACTGTAGTTTACCCATCTGCTAAAGATACAAGATGAAAGAATTTAGAATCTGAGCAGGTTGCTTTTAAAACATTTCCAACCTTTGATTTATCATTATTATTGACAGAGCACTCTTCCTCTTCCTTTGTATCTCCTTTCATTTCCAGAATCTTTCCAGGAAAGTTCCTGTTTCTGAATGCTTCCATTTCTGCTTTCTAATTCCCAGCTTAAAAAACTTGCTGGTCCTGTAGAATTGCGTTCAATTGTGTGAAAGTCACGTTGGTGATATTGGGGCCGTAAAGATAAATAAGATGCAGGTTCTCCTTCAGGGTACACATAGGCTTACAAATTTATAAATGAGATGTTGCCTGCAGCCTGCCTATCATATGTAATTGCAAAATCTAAATACCAGCTCTGATGGAGAGCCTCTCTCTCAGCACAGGTTGCCTGTTACCATCAAGACCTACCCAGACACCTTACCCTAAACTTTTGTTTCTGAGGGAAATTCATTGTAGACTCATTGATTCCATATTTAGAGGTGAATATTTAATATCACGAATGAGAGTTTATTAAGTTGGTTCATTCTGAGTGGAGGTCACCAGAGCCCCTTCTAGTGCTACCAGAGGGCCCTTTGCCATATGGACTCTGTTATATGTAGGTGGATAGTCTCATAATAAGATCTCTGGACTGGGTATGGTGACACATGCCTGTAATTCCAGTTATTCAGGAGGCTGAGGCCAGAGTATCACAAGTTCAAGTCCAGCCTGGACAACTTAGTTAGACCCCTCAGCATCTTAATGAGATCTGTCTCAAAATTAAAACTAAAATATAATAAAAAGGGGCTTGGAGGTGTGTGGCTCAGTGGTAAAGGATCCCTGGGTTCAACCCCCAGTACTGAAAAAAAAAATCCCACTGGCACCTGAATGGGGCCTCCAGATGGATCTGGGTTACATCCTCCTTCTGACCCTTTCGGTGTGTCAAAACTGGAAGAAGGAGGAAAAAAAAAAAAACCAAAACACAAGCTGGAAAGTCACCAGTGTTTACCCACCCAACAGAGCAGAATTTTGCATCTCCTCTGCCTCACCCAATATTGTGTTTTTAGGGACTGGTTTATTCTGGAATATTTCAGTCAAATCCAAACATTGTTCTGCATGAACAGTAACTGTGGCCTGGTAAAATTATCCTAAGTCTCCTGCTTTTAAAAACTACCTTCTACATGAAATAAATATTGACCACCCTTCCCAACCATACATGCTTATTGATCCTAGAAATTATTAAATGAAAGTGTTCATTGTTATCCTTAAATGCACTCACTCACACACATACTTGTATAAATATTGCCATGCACATGTGTACTGTGCACACACACATTCACATGCACACATCCATACAATCACACACACACTCACACACTCTCACACACACACACATGTACTCATGCACACATCACTTCCATGCTGGGACAGTGTTCTCTGGTATGAAAAATGGTCTCAGAAACATTATTAGTTTCCTTTAATGTTGATTTCCTTCCTAAGGTTAATGCCCAATTCCATATTAAAAATCAAGAATTTCCCTCAAGTAGAACTAGGGGATAGAGTTCTAATGTGAAATTGGACATGAACCTTAGGAAGAATCAATAGATTAGAGAACTTTTCTTTGAAAAGAAGCACAGCTCCTGTATCAATACTTTCGTGGTTCTGTAGCTCCCACTCTGATGTCACAGAAACCTTCTTTCCTTAGTTATCAGAATCTTTACAATTAATAAGACTATCATTTGAGACTGGGGTTGTAGCTCAGTCATAGAGTACTTGCTTAGCATGTTTGAGGTCCTGGGTTTCATCCAATCTACAGCATACACATTCACGCGTGTGCACACACGCACACACACAACACACACACACAGACTAATGTTTTCCTGGGATGTAGCACTCATATCCCTTGTGTTTTGATTGGCAATGGAGTGTGAGGGAAAAACCCCACGAAGATGAGGCCAACCTTGTCCCTGGACAGTAGTTTTCTAAGTGTGATTCTCAGAACAGCATCATCCACATCAGTAGGAACTTATTAGAAACACCCATTCTGAGGCCCCATCCCAGAACTACTAAATCAGAAAGTCTGGGAGGAGGGCCTAGCAATCATGCAGTCTAATTTTCAACATATAGTCTAAGCCTTAGGACCACTTAAGTAAGAAAATGGGGATTTTTCCTTATGCGCATCTATGAAAATAATTTCCTGTAAGTTACTTACCAAACATGTGTCTTGGAAAACCAGATTAGGAGGTCAATTTTCTTATAAAAATGTACAGAGCAAATAATCTGTGCTGTGGCCCCTTCATCATGGAAACCCAGTCCCTGCTTGAGAGAGGAATCAGAGTCAGGATGGAGCAGTATCCAGCCATGAGCAGTATCCATCCAGTGTTGCTGTGCCTCCTCCACTAGGGAAAAAGAGATATTTTTCTATCAGGCAGCTTTCTGGTTCCTGCCAACAGATTCTGTTCCGTGGCTAGAACATAGCACTCTACATCCTGTGGATTATGCATGCTACTGTAAGACAAGCTTTCTTGTGCGTTCTGAAGCAGATCTGTCTTTGGTTCTTTCCTTGAATCTAAATATTTTGTCATACTGAACTTGCCTAGGTAAAGGGGAGCGCATTGCTCATCAGCATTTAATAAATATTTATCTGTTGGTTGACTAATTCATTATCCTTCACGTCAAGTTACATGGCTGCTACCAGCATCCATGCATATGCATGTAGCAGACTCCTAACTCCCACACTTGTGTGTCAGCGCCGCAGTCCCTGTGAAAGGCTCACCGATTAAGTAGTCTACACGTTTAAAAATGCCAGGCCATAACAGTGTAAGTTTCACAGTTTCATCCTTATCTTCATAACTCCCCCAATTGGAAGAGAGCTGGTAGGGCTGTCTACATTGTTTCGCTGATGGAGATACCCTGGCACCAGGAGCTGTCTTCTATCACAAAACAAGGGGAACCTCCCAGGCACTCTGCTTCTTTATCCCTCCAGTGGCTTAAACTTTTTAATTTGAAAAAGAAGTCTCTCCACAGTCTGACACTCTCCTGTTTTTCCAGCTGAATTTCTTACCTTTCCTCCTCCCTGCCCTGGAATCAGAGTAAAGCATAAAACGATACTCACTGAACCCTCACCAAGTACCAGGCCCTTTGTCAAGAGCTTCATAAGCATTATCTCATTTAATCTTCCTAATAACTGCTGTGATATGGAGACACTATTACCACCTCCACTGTATTGATGAGGAAACTGAGGCACAGAGAATGTAAGTAACTTGTCCCAAGGTGGCAGAGCTACTTGCAGATTCCAAGACACCAGTCATCCCCACTCCTCTATCCCTCTGCCCACCCTGTACACTCTGCCCAGGTGCCCTTGTCCTGCCCTCAGAGCCTACTGAGCGTCAGCGCCTCTTCCAAGTCCCATTCATCATCTTCATGAAACCTGACCTCTGCTCTCCAAGTGGAAATGCCCACCCCAACTTGGGTCCCCATTGTACTCCAATACAAAACTCTTGTCCTTCTTTGTTACACTTTGTAGGAGGTCTCACCTGAGAAACTGTAAGCCCCTTGAAAATGGCAACTGATTTTTAAGCTCTTGATAACCCCAGACCCTTGCATGGTATTTGGTCCATCTTAAGAGATACTTAAGAGATACTCAATGAAGGACGGAGTAGACTTTTGACATGAATGTTTATCCACTGGACTAGTTTGGGGAGGATGGTCATTAGTTGTCTGGGAGAACCACAGACCATTGCTTTGTCTCTTCTAGACTAAAGTTTTAAAGTCCAGACAAAGCTGGGTGCAGTGGTGCACCCCTGAAATCCCCACAACTCAAGATGCTGAGGCAGGGGGATTGCATGTTCAAGGCCAGTCTTAGCAACTTAGCAAGGCCCTGTGGCAAAATAAAAATAAAAAGGACTGAGGATGTGCCCGGTGGTAAAGTATCTCTGGGCTCAATCCCCATACCTAAAAATATAAAGTCCAAAGATGATGAACTGTTGTACAACGCTCCAATAAAATGACATTGGAAATACAAAAGGGCAGTCTGTCGGCTCACCTAGGAAAAAAAGACAAAACAGCCTTATGTAAGCCAGAGGTCCTAAAGATCCATGATTGGGACATCTTGTAGTAGTAGCACCAAGTGGTGACAACAACTATTCTTACAGCACCATGGTAAAGTCTTCATCTGCACTCTGAGGAAAGCTGATCCCATTCTATGCAAAAGTCTGCTGAGGCTATCTGCAGGGCCTAAATAAAGTTAGCCTCTGTAGTCTGGCAAGCTGCAGCTGCAAATCATCCATCCCAGCACATGACAAATGCTTCTGCCATTTCTTTCAGACACGGTGTGCTGGGAAGCCTTTTAAATTCTCAAATGCAAGAGTCTGCTTTATTGATCAGGTGCCTTTCGTTAAAGGTTTCCAAAGCCCCTCAGCCACAATGGGACCACTTCCCTCTCAGGCCACCTCCACAGTCCTAGCCTTTCAGGCCAAGAGAATTATCATTGTGGAACACGGGTATATACCTTAATTTGATGTTGTTCTTTTTAGTTTTTACCAAATGCACACTGGAGAAGACTATGATTAAATATCTAACCTCCATCAAATACACATTTTAAGAAGGAAAGAAAGAGAAAACACGTCTTCCTAATAATCCTCTGTATTAGAAATTATCATTCTGCTTTGAACTTGTCTCCTGCTGCCAGCAAGGGCTTTTCTGCCAGGGCAGAGGGGTGGTGAAGGGAATTACAGGGGCAATCAGGAGCTTGCCTCTGGGGGAGGTGGCAGGAGCCTCTCATTATCATTTGCTCCTCATTCCAGCTGGGCTTCACTCTGCCCCTCTTCTTTCCAGCATGTCCTCCCCCTCCCCTGCCTGTCCCTTCCAATCAGATGACCTCCCACTCTTCTGACAAGATGGCGGCAGTAAGTTTGGGGCTCAGTGGAGCTAAGCTGAGAATTAAAGTTGCTTTAGTTCCAAGTCTAAATCTTGAAAATAGAGGAATGCTTAAATGGAGATACTGCCATCTCCCTTCTGTTTTATGCATAGACTCAACTGTTTCTCTGTCCTCTGGGCTTCCTTCCTGTTCCTCTCCCACTGCATCCCTAATATAGGGCACTATGCATAGTGTATGTTCAACATATGCTTAGTGGATTGAGCAAGTGCACTCTGGAGCATGGAGCGTGGGGGCCTTTTGAAGGAACTGATGGAGAAAGAATTGGGATAATTACAGCTAGTTGTTGAACTTTCCTCCTCTATTTATTGTTGGATGTGAATGAAACTCTGTAAGATTTGCCAAGGGACAAGGGACTCAGGACAAAGATACTGGCATCATTTCTTTGTTCCTCCTTACTTTTTCTCTTCTTTTCTTTTAGTGTGTGGAGAACATGAAACTGTACAGTTTGGTGTCGTAATCCATGTCAGACTTTGATGAAAGTTAAATTTAGGGACTGTGGTAGTAGCTCAGTGGTAGAGCTCTTGCCTAGCATGTGTGAGGCACTGGGTTCAATTCTCAGCAAATTAATTAATTAATGGTCCATTGACAACTAAAAAATATTTAAAAACAAGAAAGTTAAATTTATCTAGCATCCTAAATCTTATATGAGACTATTCCAGGTTTCAACTTCTTGACCCAAAGATCCCTCCAATGCTTTTTCTTACTAGAATGATTCCCTTGGTTTCTTATTTTCTTCCTTTCCCTCTTCCCTGGTACTAAGGCTACAGAGCTCCAGGCTGGCGAATGAGCCCACTATAGGAGTGTACAAGTCCCTGGCTCTTCTAGGAAAGGACTTCCCCACCCCTTTAGAGGTCAATCTCAGTAGGTCCTGAGATGATGCCTCCTCTTCCACCACCAGACTGCAGTCTTGTAGGCTAGAGAGACACTAATGATAAACTGAATGGGTTCTGTACAAACTCATCTGCCATCTGTCCCCAGGCAGCACTGAAAAGCCAGGCAAATGCTGTAGGTTCTATGTGGTTCTCATCCATACATGATATATGAAAGATACACACATTTAATTGAAGCTGGGAGCCATGATGGAGAGGGCTCCTCTAAGACAGGTTTATAAAGAAGATGGACTGTAGGGGTGTGTGCCAGACAGACATACATCTAATTATTAGGTAACCATGCTTGTTGCCCTTTCATTATTTTAGATAATGAAGTGGATTGTTATGGTGTTTGGCCAAATTTCATGGTAGATCTATTAGCTGGTATTTCTAGACAGATACCTACCTGGGTTACTTGACTTATTTTCAGAGTGCTGTGTTTTATTTATCCAGGTCAAAGGGCAGAGTCTGTAGAATATTGAAATTCCTGGAGCCAGGAAAATCCTGGCAATGAGGTATAGAAGACAATAAATCAAGTGTCATGTTAGCAAGCTGAAGTTTTCCCATTTATCATAAAGTGGACTGCAGGAAAAAAAAGAAAAAGAAAAAGAAAAAACAAAACAACTTTCCCTTGTCCTGTTGTTTTCTAAGCCAAACAGCAGCTCTTGGTGCCAAGAGTCAGCATCAGCCATGTGACATTTCTCAAGTGTTTGCTCTCTGACGACAGCTCTGTTGTTTAGCTCTTCAGTCAAAAAACAAGTGAGCTTTAGTGAGAAATGGCCCTCTATTAACAATAAATGCCCAAACTGAGTACATCTGAAATAATTCTAACTTAAGGGATACCTATTTTATCTTTTGAACGGGTGTTTCGCATTTCTAACCCTAACACTTTTTGTACCAAGTGTTAAGAAAAATTTCCCATTGTTACTTACCCCGTATTTACCAAAAATCAGACAAAAGAGGAAATGAATGGAAGCTGGAATCCCTCAGCTTAACCTTTGCAGTTGTGAAAACTGAGCTCTATGGGAGTAAGATGTTTTAGAATCTAATGACAAGGCCTCCTGAGCTCCCAGGTCAACGTGGTTAAAGGGAGAGAGGAAAACAGTGAATATCTATTAGATTCCTATGGAAATGGGCACTTTTGTGAATGGGGGTTCATTGGGATGGTAGCTATTATTTCTGGAGCACCTAATTTGTGCCAGCTGCTTAACATGATTATTTGCTTAATAATCATGTCACGCCTTCAAGGAAGTAATACCAAGCACAGGCTCTCTACCCAATGCCTAGAGAAGCCAATACTATGTCACCAGCTTTTGCAAAAAGAAAGAACTATATTATGCAGTCAACTGGCAAGATCAAAAGCCATAAACTCACATCTGCTTCCAAAGTCTGTTGTTAATGGGGGCTTTGTAGGAAGGGAGAAGAAATAAGCTGCTTGTTGATTGGATGGTGGGAAGGGGGAGTTTTAGGGATCTTTTGTGCAGGATTAAATGGTCATCATGACTCTTCATAGCTTGCATGTTCTCCCCTCCCCAGGATGGTAGTTATTATCTGTATGGAGATTATTATTATTATTTTTGGTACCAGGGATTGAACTCAGGGGCACTCGACCACTGAGCCACATCCCCAGCCCTATTTTGTGTTTTATATAGAGACAAGGTCTCACTGAGTTGCTTAGCACCTCGCCATTGCTGAGGCTGGCTTTGAACTCATGATTCTCCTGTCTCAGCCTCCCTAAGTGCTTGGATTATAGGCATGCGCCACCGCGCCCAGACTGTAGGGGGATTTTGAGCTGGAGATATCAAAAGACCTTTGACAGAATGAGCTGATTTTTTGCATATCTGTCTTTGAAAAGCCAGTCCAAGACAGTCCTACAGTGGATTTGGGGGACTTTTCCTGCAAATCAACTTAAGCACTTTGCTATTTAAGGAATTTATGTCAGACTGTGTACAAGGCTTAGTGTATTTCCAAAGGGGTGATTATCTCTATTTTACAGATGAAGAAACTATGTTAAAATAATTTGTTCATAGTCACACAGCTGCCAAAAGCCAGGGTCTGTCTGACTTCAAAGTTCATGATCTTTTCAGTAGAATCAGTAGTCTTGCAAAAATAATAAAGTAGCCAGGCAAGATGGTGCACCCCTGGAATCCCAGCAACTCTGGAGGCTGAGGCAGGAGGATTGCAAGTTGGAGGCCAGGCTGGGCAACTTGGTAAAACCTTGGCTCAAAATAAAATTTGTAAAAAGGGCTAGGGATGTAGTGGTATCAGAATGCATCTGGGTTCAATCCCCAGTACCATAATAATAATAATAGTAGCTAATATTGCTGGGCACTCATTATGTAGCTAGCACTGATGAAAGGAATGTGACAGTCATTTGCCATGTTAATGATCAGGATCACCCTGCTAGGCTAGACCTCTTATTGTGACCAGTTTGTAGATGTGGCACAAATCACTTGTCCATAGACACACACCAGTAAATGTTACAGCCAGAATTCAAACCCAGGAGACTGTTTCCAGAACTTGTGCCTCCAAGCACCAGACTGGACTCCATGCAAGTCATAGATAAGAAGCTCTGTCAGTGCGTGTTGACAGTGCAGGGCGTTCTTGGGGCACCTCAGGATCCCATAGATGGCTTCACTCCAGACCTGAAGGTGCTTTTCCTCAGATGTATCTTTATGCCAACTCATCCATTTAAAATAAGTTCTCTAACAGAATGAGCTGAGAGACAGGGTGTATTCTAAATACACTATTGTCAGAGTTCCAATCCTTTCTGACAGACCAGCTCCAGAAATGTGTCTGTCTGCATCCTCACAGTTTGGCCAGCTCTGTCCAAAGTCTGCTGATTGGTATGAGGAACCTGGTTCCCAAAGGCTGCCCGGCCATTAATGGTGCCTCACAGGGGAAGACTCTTTTCCTGGGGTTCATACTCCCTCCCTCTAGCACTGCAGTCCCTGGCTGGGCTTTCCTGGTGACAGATGCATGTTGACGAAGAGCTTTAGGGAATTTTCTAACCCCCTCTACTCCCCAAAGCACTTCTTTATTGAGTGCATCTCATTACCAGAGCTCCATTTCCTGGTCTTGCACATGCTCCCTCGCACTTAGCCTTATGGTGCCACCTCTTGTCACCTTTCCCAGCCTAGCTCTTAATAATGCAAATCTTCCTTCTCTGATGGCATTGCTGCTCATTATTTGCTGTCTGGCGCCACATGAGCTCACCTACTGGCACCTCTGAGAAACTGGCCTTCTGCCCAACAGCCCCACGGCACAGGGACAGGCCCACCGCCCACCCAGTCTCAAGGCTGCTTCAGCTCTTCCTGTGACACAGGATGGGAGGAGCAGGTCAAAGCCACTGTCAGGCACTTGGCTTTGGGCAAGCCATTTGAGTACCTCAAACCTTCATCTCCTTTGCCTCAAGGTAGAGATGATGGTAATCGTAATTATAATATTTCTTTAACAGAGCTGCTAAAGGGGGAACCAAATGGAAATTAGATAGGAGAAAGTCTTTTGTAAATTGTAAGTTTTTAAAAACTTATAAAGAAGTTACGGCAGTGGTGCTGATGGCTGACTGATTGATAATGTCAACACAGAACGGATGTTGTCCCCAAACAGGCCTGGGGTACACCTCAGCACCCAAGAGTGTGCCTTCCCATCCTTTACATGTCTCTGGACTTTCTCCAGGTGAACATCACCCCATGATTTTTTAATATGTCATGTAGGATTATTATTGTGTTTTTATACAAAGAAATTCAATCCAATTTAGTTTTGTTCTATAACTAACACCAAAACTGTACTTCAAATCTCTGGGGTTTCTGCAGATGTGGATCTGGATTCTAATAGGAACTATGGTTTGTTGGAACAACTTTACAAGATAGATTCTAAAGCTTCCTCTAAATTTAGGGATTATACAGCCTTCTGGATTCTCCCTTGTATTTCCTGCTATTGGAGTTACTTGAGACCTCCAAGGTCAATACTATTTGGAATATGATTCCTATGATCTTCTAAAAATAACTTCTGGAACCTTTCAGTCACATGAAATCATAAGATCTTCCTTCAGGAAAAGTAATTTCAGATTATTTATAGAAGTTTTACCAGAAAGGTATTTAAATTTTCCCCTTTCATAAAACCCAAGTTAATTTATGTGAGCATTATTGCCCACCCCTTCCATTGGGTTAAGCAGGCTCTTTGGGTACATAAGAAGGGGAGAGGAGAATCATACCTGTGGGGTTCGATGTGCTCCCACTGGGTTGTACTGAGTAACCAATACAATATTACATTATATTACTTAAAGAGAAAAGGGGCTCTTTCAATAATGGCCGTGGAAAATGGTACCCTTAATCCCCTGCAGTGAGTTTTCAGAAACTGGCATTTCATCCAGGTCTCTTCTGTTTGTCAGAATGCCATAGCATGGAAACTGAACTTCTTGGATTTCTTGGTAGATGAGAAAAGTGAGAGTGCTGAGAAGAACACATCTGAGAAGTGGACTCTGTTTAGGTTTCCCATCTCTCCAGCTGGCTTACTTAGAATGGCTGGGAATTTTTCTGAAGTGACTAATGTGTGAGTATATCCAGCATATGGCCTGATCAAGAGAGAAAATAAAGGAATAAATGTTCAGATGCTCAGATCAAATTTTGCGTGAATTACTCACCTTTAAAAAAACGTAAGAAGAGTATATATTCTTTAATTTTGGTGAAAGGAAGGAGGAAAATAATTTGCTTTTTGTCCCTCTTGTTTCTGTGTATGTGCATATTTAGTTTTGCTTTTATTTTTTATTATTATTTTGGAGCGTACTGAGGATTTAACCCAACAGAGCTTTACCACTAAGCTACATCTCCTGTCCTTTTTATTTTTTATTTTGAAACAGGGTCTCACTAAGTTGCTAAGGCTGACATCAAGTGTGCGATCTGAGTCACTCAGATTACAGGCAGGCACCACCATGCCAGGCATGCTTTAATTTTTACTATTAAACTATGGTAGCAAGGTGTGGTGGCACATACCTATAATCCCAGCAACTCAGGAGTCTGAGGCAGAAAGATCATGAACTGGAGGCCGGCCACAGCAACTTAGTGAGGCTCTGTCTCAATATATAAAAAGTAAAATAAAAGGGGTTGGGGATGTAGCTCTGTGATAGAGCACCCCTGGGTTCAAGCCCCAGTACCACAAAAACAAAACAAAACAAACAAAAAAAAAAAACTGTGTATACACACAACTTAGGAGAAGACTTCTGGCAGTGTTAGTTTGATGTAGAAAGTTTGTTATACCAATTGATTTGAGAAAAATGAATATTTCTTTCCTTCCTTCATTCCTCTCCCCCCACCTTCCTTCCTTCCTTGCTTCCCTGGGATAATACAGTTGCCCCTTGGTATTCATGGGGGATTGGTTCTAGGATCCCCCGTATATACCAAAATCCACAGATGCTCAAGGCCCTTATATAAAATGGCATAGTGTTTGTATATAATCTATGCAAGCCTCCTATTTACTTTAAATCATCTCTAGATTATTTCTAATACTTAAAACAACGTAAATGCCATGTAAATAGTTATGCTATATTGTTTAGGGAGTAATGACAAGAAAGACATCTGTATGTGTTCAGTACAAATTTAGTTTTTTTCCAAATATATTGATCCACAGTTGTGTGAGTCTGTGGACACAGAACCAGATACAGGGGCAACTGTACTACTTTACATATGTATTCTTTACAATCTATTTTTCTCTCTTTGTTCTTCACATCTGTCCTTCAAGGGAGGTGCCACAGCAGGCCCAGCTTGGAGATGAGGACACAAGCCTCAAGTGGTGGCAACGTCTGGGTTAGATCCCAGTCCTAGCACCTGGCTCACTGCAGTGCCCATCATACCCTGTTCCTGTAAGGAGGGAGCTGGACCTTTTCTCTTGACAGTTGAACCCCATCCCCAAATATGTGGAAACCAGGAGAGGCTTCCTGATCTGTCCCAAGGACAACACGGCCCTGCTTTTCTCCTTCACCCGCAGCTCTCCTTGGGCTGGTTGGGGCACCCTCAGCTCAGCCTTTTCACCCACACTTGCCTCTCTCCCATGTGAGGCTGAGACAAGCATGATGAGATTCCTGCAGCTTACACCCCTCGGGGGATCCCACTGTCCCTGTCACTGCCACTGCCTCAATAAGAGAGAACCAGAATCCTGAGCTGGAGTTAGTTGCTAACTGGCTCTGCGCGTTGACTGTCTGTCTTATCCTTCGGTTGTAGAATCCCACCTGAGAGCCTTACAGTTCCCCTTTGCCCACCATTCTTCATATGGGTGGGTTTTGACCAACCTCTCTTATTTGCCTCTAATGTACCTTAGAGAACGGTTTCTAGGTAAGTTCTAGGAACTGAAGAATAGATATGGAAGGCAAAAAGAAAATTCTAGCAGGGCATGGTGGCACATGCCTATAATCTCAGTGACTCGGGAGGCTGAGGCAGGAGGATCAAGGTCAGCCTCAGCAAATTAGTGAGGTCCTAAGCAACTTAATGAGACTCTGTCTCAAAATAAAATATAAAAAGAACTGAGCTGGCAATGTGGCTCAGTAGCAAAAGCATCCCTGGATTCAATCCCCAATACCACACACCCCCAAAATTCTAATACTACTGGGATTGAGACAAAAAATGACATGAAATGGTATTTCTGGTTAGGTTGATCCGTCTGCACCTTGACTGGCTTCTACTGAAATGATTCTTTAAAATCAGTGTAAAGAGAGTGATAGTATAGAAATGCAAAGGAATTGAAAGATTTTAGTAGTTAATTTAACTTTGTAGCCTATAACCTTATATAGGAACAAAACTACTTAACATCTAATTGAGCATTGGTTGAGGCCAAGACACAAGTCAGGGAACAGCCCATGGTTTTTTAAGTTTCTGGAGAGGATCTTCATTCTAGGCATCCACACAGGAGTTTAAACAAAGCACAGGCATGAGAATGATGGACAGAGTTCTTTCTTTCTCCCGCTATCTCCTCATCATGCATAGTCTTTTTCTGATTGATGAGAGATCCTACTAATAGTAAGTTGCCCAAAATCTCCTGAATCTCAGAGTTGAATGAAAGTCTCCTGCTTGACAGCATCTGGGTAGAGACACAGCCCAGAAGAGCATCACTAGGTGTGCACCATGGGCCTGTGCTGTCATAAGGGACCAACAGGAGTGTCGTCTACCGTGATCATGTGTAGCAGGAGCTGTGAGTGATGATGGGGCCTGCTTCTCATTAGCCTTCACTAAGGCGGGGTGGCAGCCGGCAAACGCCTGGGTGTTGACGGAGAGTGTGCGCAGCTCAGGAGCCAGGCTCTGCCTCTCTCAGCAAGTGTCTGTCTCACGATCCCTTTCTCCCTCGGTCTCATGATGCAGTCCTGAAGGAGGTGCTGAAGTGATTAATGAGCAAGGTATAAAGACAACCGTGGCCCAGAGCAACAGCTGTGTTGCACCAGGCACTGAATAATTAGACAAATGAGGCAACGTGGGGTCTCAATTGGTGAGGACTTGGGTGCAGAAAGTGCCAACCTTCTCTCACTTGAATCAAGATGTCAGGCCCTCCTTGCTTCCACTTGGACTGTTCCTTTAGCTTTCTGTGTCCCATTCCTCCAGGTGTGCCCCTTGGAAATGACATAGTGACTATCCCCTTGACCCTGAAAGCTGGGGAGCTGGCTGTGCATGTGAATAGCTGCCTGAACCTTCTATGTAGAACAGCGGGAGAGGCTCGGTTGAAATTGATGTTGCCAAAACCCTAACAATGTTTGTAACAAAAGCAAGGACTCCTGGCAAGAAATCCGAGGGACTTTCTTGATCATAAGTGGTGTCTCCTAAGCACTTTAATTACAGAGGATTAAGCAGGAAGTGGAGTGCTGGACTAAAGAAATAATGATACAAGAGAGGTGAAGCAGAAAAACCCAATTTCCTTCCTTTAAGGAGGAAAAAAATCTCCATTTATTTAAATGAATTGCAAAGAAAATAATGAAGTAGGGCACGTCCCCCAGCCCCAAGTTCAGTGGAGTTTTAAAGAACTGTGTATCTATGGCCAGATTCGAGGCTGAGATCTTCAGCCCATCTGTAGAAAATGAACCACAGGCTTGGAGGTTCGTTAAGATGCAGGAGTGCTCCTCTTGGACAAATGGCTCACTAATTCAGCCCCTTCTCTTCTGCTTCTCCTCATGGGCTCCAGCCTGGCTTTGTTCATACTTTACATTCAGCACCTTTAGTTACCCAGAAATGGCATGCAAAATTGTGAAATAGAAAAGCAGTGGGCCATGTGACTCCATCAGTTCTGCCTGGTTTCGCATCATCCATGACCTCTGCTGTTCAGGGCTGGGTGAGGAGAGCTGCTTACAGAGGCTCCAGTCACCTACCAAAAGTTGTAGTGAGAAAACATGCTCATAGCACACCTGCTGTGTAACTGGGACAAATCTACAGAAAGAAACTAAAATCAGACTATAATGACTCCTGGGAAAAAAAGGAAATTACCAGAATGGAATGCAGATAAATGCAGTGGTTATTATCCAGTATGCAATGGTGGTGGGATTCAATGGTGATTTCCTAGTAATAGCCATGTCAGTCCCAGTGCCTAATAATGAGTCCTATCTGCAGTGATCCTCTATGGTGTCTTGCATGTGACTCATGTACCCAACATCCAGAGCAAGGAGTTTGCTATAAAACCTTATCATGAATACCATTATTGGGAAACCGTAAGATGTCATGATCCAGAGGAAGGCAAATGAAGGTGGAGGATGGAAGAATAAGAGTCCAACAACTACCACGTGTTCAGCACCTCACGTTAATCCATTGAATTCTCACATCAGGTCTCATAAGACAGGCATTGTTATTCCTGTCATACAGGTGAGAAAACTGAGGCTCTGGGAAGTTGATGTGATGGGAAAAGTATGGGCTTTGGAGGTGGATCAGAGCCCAGCCTTATCATCTGCCATGTTCAGTGATCTGGGGCAAACTATGTAACATCTGTTTCCTACTCTGTAAAATCCTGACAAGTCTGGATCTATGCACTGGATTATTAGGAGGATTAAGTGAGATAATGTGGATAATAGCACAGTCCTGGCACATCTTTGACCTTCAGGAAATGGCAGGTATCCTTCTCCAACCTTGCAGAACCAAGATATGAACCCTGAGAGCTCAGTCTCTTCCCAAATTTGGGCTCCTTCCACTGTGACACCTGACCTCCAGATCCACACTGAAAGACGATAATTAACTCATAAAAGACAAGTTTAGTTGGGTCACAGTGCTATCCACGTGATGAACCCAGAACCGTGGAATTCTTTATGGTTCAGCCTTGTACAATGCAAATGAGTCCCCATGCCTCAGCAGACAGAGCTGAGATGGACAGGAGGATGACTCACTCCATGTGCACCATATGTATTATTCTCTGAACATTTTTGTATGTTTGAAGTATTTTATTTAAAAATTTATAACCACCTTTCCCCCAAAACTGTATGATGGAGATTTCATCACATCTGAAAATTGATTATGCCTGAGGGCAAGAATTTAGAAATAATCCTTGTGCCTACCTTCACAATGTGCCACTTTATAGTACTGAAATTATCTATGTGCATCCGTTACTCTAGGCATTACATATCTTTGCATACCTCATGCATAACAGTGCCTGGCACATAGTCGTTGCTCAAAGAAAGTGGACTAAACTAGCAATCCATTAACAAACAACTGGTAAGAGAGCAAATTCCGTTTCCCAGGACTGTCGCCTCCAGATCTGTGTGAGACTTTAGCTGCATTTATGCATTTCCATGAGCACCACACTCAGCCATGAGATGGGGCTGGGTTGGTCAGGAACACTAGAGATGCTGATGTTCAATGACTCGAAACGAGGGTTAAAGGGCACCACTTCCTGTTTCCTACAGAGGTGTGCTTTTTATTCCCTGAAATGACAACTTCTCTGTACTCACTTAATGGGATTCCCAAATAACATGTTGCAAACCAATATTTTGTCACTGTTGTCCCCTTGGAGCACATTTCAAATGCTGGCCATTAAAAACAAGCCATTTCATAGGCCCTTAATGATGACACTAATAACTGTGGATTTTTGTCTCCCAGAGTCCTGATGAGCCGAGCTGGGGAGTAAATTATGGAGCTAACTTTTATGTGCATGGTTTATTGATCTGTGAGCTTCAAGGGAACTACACCAGCCCCTATAGCTTGACAGTCCAGATTAGCTTTTCATCTATGTAATTGGGCCACCAGGGCACAGTTAATTTTTAATTTATATTAATAGGAAGACAAAGAACAGGATGTGCCATTTCTATATTAAAGTAATGGACATATCAAAATATTCTACCTGGTAATTATAAATAAATCAGCTTTCTCATGACCCAGTGAGGATTAGGTTGCTAATTCATTGTGCAGTTCATCACAATGTATCGTGAAAAAGTTCAGTGCTGTCATGAATATTTATATCACATGGGTATATAAGGATCCAGCTATCTTAATCCACGTTGCTTCCCATCTTCCTTAATAGGTAAAAGTCATGCTTCGTATTTGTTCCACGTTGGCTCGTGATACCTCGGAATCCAGCTCTTTCTTAAAGGTGGACCCTCGGAAGAAGCAGATCACCTTGTATGATCCTCTGACTTGTGGAGGTCAAAATGCCTTCCAAAAGAGAAGCAACCAGGTCCCTCCTAAGATGTTTGCCTTTGATGCAGTTTTTCCACAAGATGCTTCACAGGTGAGTATAAACCCCTCTGGGCCTCTACAATGTTGAATAAAGGAGGGTTCACTTATTTACCAGGACCTGTGAGCTGAGAGGATATCTTCCATAACACTCTGATGGACCACATAGTGACTTCTAGAAATCATTCTGAGCTCCATCGAAGAATTCAGTCCTTCTGAGTTACTGTGTGACATATAGATGCAAGTTATCTTCTTGCAGGAATTAGGAGTTACAGGGACAAACACCTCAAGGGGCTGGTAACTGGTCCAGTAGGACTCTATTCCTGCCTGGGCTTCAGAATGTGGGCATGTAAGAAGGGAAAAAGTGTTTCAAGGAGCTAGGTTAAAATCAGGTAGTGTCCTAGGACCCTGTATAAATCCATTGATATTGAGGGCAGGTCTATAGTCCTAATAAGGAGCTGAAGTGTTAGACAGGGAAACTGAGGCTGACATGCATCCTGCAACCTGGATTAGTGGAGTAGTGGGTAATAAAAAAGACTCAGGGATAACTGCTATGTCATTTCACTTCTGCTGCATTTCAACTCCCTATTCAGTACTAAAACAATAAACATTTATTATGGTTGTTCAGGGTCAGTTAGTTGGGCAATTCTACAGCTAGCTTGACTCCCTTGTGTGTCTATGATAAGATATGGGTTAGATAGGCTGCTCTGAGGCTCTTGGCTGGATGCTATCACATGTTTGGGGTTGGCTGGCTTTAGGATGGTCTACAACAGCCCTGGCTGGGTCAGTTTGTCTCTCTTCCATATTGCCCATTGTCCAGCAGGCTAGCTTGGGCTTGTTCTCATGGTAGTATCCATGTGTCAGCTATGCAGGCCTCTTGAGGCCTACACCCAAAATTGATGCAACATCACTTCTGTAGCCTCCTATTGGTCCAGATTCAAGGGCTGGGGATGAGACTTCTCTTTACTGGATGAGCTGCAAAGCCACATTGCAAAGGAGCATGCACACAAGGTGAGATGGAGAATTGGGGCCATTTTTGCTAGTCTCATAATGTTGGTCATACCAACATTACTTGCCAAGGGAGGGGGTACATGGAGCTAAGATTCCTGGACCATAGGCAACCAAGGAATTGCAGATCCTAACAGATGGTGCCACTGAAGCTTCTAGTTGATATCTGTTCTTACTGGGATTTTGTCCTGGAATGTGAGTGTAGAACTCTAAGTGGCACCAGCAGGGACTGGGATTGGGGAGGTGATGTGAGTGTGGGGCTGACTGATTGCGGAAATCAATAAATAACCCAGGGCTAGGGGTGTAGCTCAGCTGGGGACTAGCATATACAGGCCCTGGGTTCAATCCCCAGTGCCAAAAATAAACACACACAAGCATACATACACATACATATATCAACCCGATTATTAAGTATACAGTGGCCTACTTGCCTATACTGTGGCATCAGACACGTGTACCTTTCTGATAAATTTTTAGTATTTTCCAAGATTTACACAACTCTGCATAGTATGGTAATAGCCTATAGCTGAACTGGAGAACAACACCAGCAGTTACCAATTGCAGCCTGTTAATTTCCTCTGTAATCTGAGTATAGGAAGTAATGATGTTCACACAGGTTCCTGTGTTACACCATAAGCACACAAGACATATTACAGGCTCCATCCATTAAGAAGATGAGCATGTGGTTTTCCCAAAGAATGTTGCCATAAGAAGACAAAGTGCTTTATGAATGAGTTCTATCGTTTCTCTGTTCAGGTTTTGTGTTGTACCCTCACAATGGACTCAGTAATTTAAACCTGACATTGGATCTAATAAATGATCTACAAATAATTCCATTAACAACAGCTAAAACTTTTCAGAAGCAGATCTTGATAAGTTGTAAGAATTCCAAAAGAACCCCTAAACTATGCGTGGATTATTAATGATTTTAAATTTATTCCAGAAAAACTAGTAATTTTTATTGCTAGTCTTGTTTGACACATTTTGCACTTGTTTTCCAAGCTCAGTATGCTCAATAGTGCAGTTTCATTCACTTTCAGAGTATTTCAATTTGTTCAAATGTTTAATATTATTTCATTTCTATATAAATTTGCGGTTTTCAAGAAGTTTCATATACATTAGTCATTTGACTCTCCCTTGAATTCTGTGGTGTAGGAAACAGAGGCTTTACTGTTTTCACATTATAGACAAGGAACTGAGATCCAGAGAGTAAGTCACTTTTTGATGGCCCCTTTCCTAAGCAGACATCCTTCCTGAATTCTCCCCATTAACCTTTCTGCATTCTGCTCAGTATGGTGTGTCTTGACTACCCATTTTATCTACCATTTTCTAGCAGCGTGTCCTTGGGCAAGTCACTCTGCCTCTCTGGGCTTCAGTGCACTCATCTGTCAAATGAGGACACAGATAAAATATATCTCCTCAGGCTATTGCGAATCATGGAGTTGATACACATGGGGTACTTAGGAGAGAGCCAAGAATGTAGCAAGTGCTCAATTAATGATAGCTATTTTTACTATTATATCATCATTGTTAATATTAGTATGCTGCTTGGTCATGGCCAGCTCAGCCCCTCAAAGGGAGCACTCCAAAACCCAAAACAGGCAAATGCAGAGTGATCTTGCTCAGTTCCTTGCCTGGGAAGCAGTAACCACCATGGTGACCCCAAATGGTTATGAACTGTATTTTCTCCTGGTTTCTAAGCATGTCAGCTCCTGAAGCTAACTCCTTGCCCTTGAGAGCCATCCTTATTATCCTTAAATGGGCTCAGCAGTCACTAACTTCACTCTGTTGGTACACTTTTTGCTGGGTCTGGCTTAGAGGAAGGGTGGTAGGGAAGACTTACTTAGTCCAGTGGGTGAGTTGGAGGCTCTGGCAGACCAGGCCCTGCCCATGAGGTATGCTTAGGAAGGCCACCTGTTTCTCTAGGCCCATGAAGAAAGGCTGCAAGGGGCTTCCAGGGGCCACTTTCAGCTCTTAACAATCAAAAGGTGGACGAATTACTGACCAGACTGGCTGACAGCTAGGAGGGGACTCTGTACAAGACTGCCTGCCCCACTCTGTGTGTCACTCCTTTGTCTCTTTTGTCCCCTGGCCTCTGTGCACATGACAGTTTGGTCCACACAAAATCAGCATTCTCCCTAGTGACTTAAGAATCAAATAATTCTTTTTATGTATGGCCCTCAGCCCCCATCTCACTTCACGTCCAAAGAATGCCAGTGGCCACCAGGCAGTAACTTCCCCTGCTCTACAGAGGTGCCTCTGGCGAATTCCATCAACATTCTGCTGCCTCCATCTCAAAGTCTACTGCCGGGCTCTCATTGCCTCAGTCCTAGGGGTTGTGAACCATCCTGTGGTCCCCACAGCAGCCCTGTCACACTGCCCCGTCAGCCCAGGGAGAACCCCAGGCAGAGTTGCTGAGGCGACCACCCCGGAACAATTGACAATTGTTGAGAGTGTGGTTTTTCAATTTCAGTTTGGGAGAGAAAATTGATTTCCAAATACTTAGGTTCATTGTGTTGTTGAAACCTGGAGCTGAATAACGACATTCATAGCTGAGGCTGCTGGTTTTCAGGTTCCCACTGGGAGGTACATTGCCCTGAGGACCGTAGAGCCCCAGTGTTTGCTTGACTCTCAATGCTTCCCTGAGCTTTGACTCCAGACCCAAGATAGAAATGAGGGTGACAGGACACAGAGAATGATTTTGTCCTCCTGCTACTGCAGAAACTTGAGATGCTAACCAGAAAGAGATTTCCCAGATCCCTAAGCTGGTCCAGAAACTTTACTGAATTCCTGTCATTCGTAGAGTGCTGCATTATTGGGTGTTAATGGGGAAATATAAAGTCATCAAGTATCAGGTTCCTGTCTAAGGATTTAATAATCAAATTGGAGATGAGATAGGGCATAGAACACCCATAATAACTTATTGACAAGTGGTGATTGATGTTGTACACAGTGAATACATGTGTAGAGAAAGAAAGGAAAGACTGGTTTTGAAAAGGGGAGAGTGTGGATTGAAAAAGAAGGAGATCAGGAGGGAGGGCAGACCTATATCATAAACTTCCTGCTTATATTAGAAGGTATGAAGTTTCTCAAGGTCCTTGTCCTGAAATAGTACATCATATTTTTCCTTCTAATAACCTGTGTGTGTGTGTGTGTGTGTGTGTGTGTGTCTGCTGTGTGTGTGAAGGAAGGTTCTAATTATCCAAGGGCCAATGGGGAGTTGAAATGCCTTTTCTCAGAGGTCAGAATGGTAGATGAGTGAAGGGAACAAGGTCCATGGAAACATATTCCCACAGCTGCCTGCACTTACCTGGTCCTTGGATACCACTGAAGTACACCACCAAGAAGCAGCAGGCAGGCTTGCAATTAGCACATGTAATGCTCAGGCTTGCAAGAGACAGAGGGTACCCAAGGGTTCTGAGCTCCCTGGCAGAGGCTGATCCATCTGGGAATGCAGTGATGCTGGGACCTTAAGCCCTAGGAAGGTAGACCTCACTTTTATGTCATTAATGATGCCTCTACTGCATGATCCATTTATGGCTCATATCTCCTCTTGTGTCTGACAGGCTGAAGTGTGTGCTGGAACTGTGGCAGAGGTGATCCAGTCTGTGGTCAACGGGGCGGATGGATGCGTGTTCTGTTTCGGCCACGCCAAGTTGGGTTAGTGAGAGCTTTTACTTCCTGCTGCTCATTGGGTACCCCATCCCATGCTTCTGTATTAGTCCCATAGTCCCAAATGAAAGGAGGGGCTAAATTTCTCTAAGGTGCTGAGAGAACAATTAATTCTGTCTTTGAAATGTAGGTACTTGTTTTAAGTGGACACCCATTCCTGTAGGACAGCCTTCACGCTCAGGAAAGAAACAAGGGAATAGCAGGGTTGTTCCCACTTGGTCCAGTTCAGGGTCAAGCTAAGAAAACAAGCACAGAAATGTAGATTTCCTGAGCAGAGGCAGTTTGGGAAGCAGACTGACCTCCCGCTCCCCTGCCATGAGGATTGGGGTTGGTAGATAGAACTAGCGGAAAAGCCAGATTAACGGCCTCTAAGCAAAGTCAAATGTCATGTTAGGATCTGTCTGGGGACATCAGACAAAGCTATCCTTGCTTCCCAGCATCCAGACACGATCAGGAATCCTCCTGTGCTGAAGCATTTGGGAAAGAATGAATGAGACACGCCCACAAGGGTTTTCATTGAATCCTCCCGCTGTTCTTTCTTAATCCTGACCTGTGGCCCTCTATCTGCTCACCAGACCTTGCCTTTACATGCCTGACATGTTAGTAATTTGGGAATCCCAAAAAGTGTCCCTAGGCAGAGATTGTACCAGAATCCTTGCAGAGGGCTTGGAGGCCAGTTCTTGGCCAGGACAGAAAGCCTACTGCATCCCTGCCATTTCTGCCGTCCTTACCTCTTGCTTCTCTTCTTGATCTTGGATCAAAGCAGGCCTCCAGGCTTTAATGGAATTTGCTCTTGCTATAAAAATATACACAGCATTTAACCTGAGAAAGGACATAAAGTGTATGTGGATTCAATCTGTGGGGTGGCTGTAAAAAGAACTGTAATGGTGATGAAAAGTCCCTGCCTTCCCACTCTATGTAAAACAATGCAGAAACTGGATCGCCTGTGATAAGTGGGATCCTCTTCAAGGTGCACTGTGATTTCATCTTGTCATTTGTTGGGACTCTCACATTCGGTATTATAGCCATTTCATCGCTAGTACTAGGAACTGCCTTTGTTTATCATCAAATGCACACTATTTTTCTCACCATCTAATTCCTTTCCTTCCCTTCAGCTCATTCCCCCATGCCTGCCTTCTGCATCCTTAGCATCTGTTTTTGAGACTCTGTAGCACGATGTCTGAACAATCTGCCTGCTCTTCTCTCTTTCCTTTCTTCCACAGGAAAATCCTACACCATGATTGGGAAGGACGATTCCATGCAGAACCTTGGCATCATTCCCTGTGCCATCTCTTGGCTCTTTAAGCTCATCAATGAACGGAAAGAAAAGACGGGAGCCCGTTTCTCTGTTCGGATCTCAGCCGTAGAAGTGTGGGGGAAAGAAGAGAACCTGCGGGACCTGCTGTCTGAGGTGGCCACTGGCAGCCTACAGGATGGCCAATCCCCGGGCGTGTACCTCTGTGAAGACCCCATCTGTGGCACACAGGTGATTGCTTCTGGAAGCTTGGGTTGCCCTGAGGTGGCTCATCCCTACCTTGGAGGCTGGGGCAGTTGAGCCGTGAATCACTCACCATGTAAACTGGGAAGCTTACAAGTGTTTACTTTAAAGTGGACTAGAACTTTATGGCCTGCAGCTGTGGGGCCATCTGCTTGCCCAACCTAAATATTTGTACCTTGAATCTAATTGACAATGAGCAGGAACCACAATTGTCATAGCATTGGGGGTGGGGGGGATTGAATTCACTTTCTTTACATTCCTTTCCAAAAAAGAAAAGTACAATCTTTCTTTTGTTTAACAACAAACCGAAATATTTACTGCTCTGCACAAATAGCTGCAACCATTACTGGGGCTGTTTATGGCTCTATAAACTGTGTTTCTGGCACTGGTTTACAGCTAGATTAGCAGTGCTATAGGAAAAACTAATAACCACTTTCTAATTAGAACCATGATATAATTGCTAGAATGATGGAAGCCAAGAGAAGTTCCAGTTTGTCTTTTCAGGATGTCACGCCTTGTTATAAGGGTCTCTCTCCTTACTGTTTGACAATAGATGTAGGAATGACTTGGGAGCTCCCTGGTTCATTATCCAGAACAATCACTTCAGCCTCCTGCAGTAGGCTTTGTTTTCAAGTTTTACCAGATGTCTGTCTGTCTGTCTGTCTGTCTCTCTCTCTCTCTCTCTCTCTCTCTTATTTTTTCATTAGCTAAGTGTTCCTTTCAATAAGTACCTGATTCACCCCAGCTGGGATTGTTTGCACAGGTGAAGATACCTGTGCCTCTTTTATATACCCTTATACCCAAACCTGTCCATGCTCAATCTCTGCTTAAAACATTCCAGATCTTCCATTTCCTTTTTGAATCCTCTTTAGTCTACATCAGTCACCTGGAGGACTTGTTAAAACATAGATACTCAGCTCTACCCCAGGGTTAGGTCTGAGGTAGAAGCACCCTGAATGAACCTTTCTAACAAATTTCTATGTGATGCTGCTGCTGCCAGTCCAGGGACCACACTTTGAGAACCATCGTTCTGAAGCATAAAACATGCTCAGATGGTATCTACACAGTGTCTGTGCTTGCTGGTCCTGATACAAGACACACAAATGCACCTCTATTGCCATTCACTTTTTTTTTTTTTTTTTTTTTTTTGCAGTACAGGACATGAAACCCAGGGGTGCTCTACCATAAAGCTACATCCCCACATCCCCACCCCCTTTTCTCTTTTATTTTGAGACAGAGTCTCATTAAGTTGCCCAGGCTGGCCTCAAAATTGCCATCTTCCTGCCTTGCCTTCCTGAGTAGTGGAGATGATAGGTGTGTGCCACCCCATCTGGGTCTGTTCACTTTTATGAGTCCATTGATGAAGGTGACTTAGGTGAAAGATCTGGTTAACAAGATGAAGAGACCAACATCCTCCTTATTTTAAATACTCTTCTTGTAGAAAACATGTTTTTAATTCTTCTGTTTACTTTTCTATGACAAGTACAAAACCACAAACAATACAAACTCTCTTTGAAGTTCAAGGATTTTGCTGACCTTAAGTTCCAAATATTGGCTTTCACACCTCAAAACTATAGGTGTAGCGTCAGAGTAGAAAATTGTCAGTATTTCTTCCAACCTTAAGACATCCTGCAAATTAGTTCTTTTAACAAATCAGAAATAGGAGTTTCTTTTTCTGCCACAAAAAGAGGAATGCTGATCAAATTCTGATAATAGGATTATTCTGATTCAGGTTACTGTAATTGCCATGAGTTCTCATAGGATTTAGACACGTTGCACAGTATGCTTTCTCTAATCGATTACTGATTATGCCACAAACATGAGTTCAGTAACTAAAGGTGAAATTAGATATCTCTTGAATACAGATGAGACGTTCATGTATCTTGGGTGTTGCAGTGTGCCTTTTGTAGGTACTTCTTATTTATAACTATGCTAGTAAATGGGACTTAAAATTAGCTTTCATTAAAAAATAGGCATCAAGTGAAAGGTAACCAAGTTTTATACTTCCTCAGGACATCAGTGCTTATCGGACCTAAAATCACATTTTGAAAACTACCTGTCTCCAAACAATCTAATCTCTGAGATCAAGATGCAGTCACTTCCCTCATGTTTTTTTAGGTAAATGGATAGCCCTGGGATGTTGGTTTGCTGTCTTCTGCAGCAATAAGGATGGGCCATCTGCTCCCATTGATCACTCCGATACAGCCTTTGCTTTTCACACCTGCTACTTACAGATTCTACCTAGAGTGTAAAATAAGTAAAAACAGTTGCATCCAATAAGTGTGCTCAATATTAATTTGCAGAAATGAATTAATTAAACCTAGAATTGCAGACGAATACAGGGCCCAGTTCCAGAAGAACTTTTGACCTTAGTGAGGCGTGTGGCTTTACTGGACACAGTGGACAGCAACTGAATTGAGCCATTAACACCCAGGCATGAGTGGCAGGCAAGCCCTCCGTCAGCTTGCAGCCCCAGCTCTTGGCTTTCTGTCTTCCAGCTGCAGAACCAGAGTGAGCTGCGGGCCCCCACTGCAGAGAAGGCGGCCTTCTTCCTGGACGCTGCCATTGCTTCCCGTCGGAGCAATCAGCAGGACTGTGATGAAGATGACCACCGCAACTCCCACATGCTCTTCACCCTGCACATCTACCAGTACCGGATGGAGAAGAGCGGGAAAGGCGGAAGTAAGTGCCTGCCTCCCTCCTGCACCTCCTCATCAGCTCTCACACCAGCGGACCCCCTCATCCAGGGCTGCCATGACCTTTTCTTAATAGAGGACAGTGGCACCAACATGGAGTGATTTGTAATTCAGGATAATTGTAGAGTCTGGGCTGAAGTTCACTTTTGAACTGTACAAGGGCAAAAAGGTTTGCTTTGGTAAAGATAATTAACCAACGTGATTGCCATCGGCACGTAAAAAGAGAAAATTACAAAAGAAAAACAACTGCTTGCTGAATAGTATCTTTCTGTTCATAAAACCTGAAGGTGCTCATCATGAAAGGCCAACATTTGGCCACCAGTACACCCTGGCAATATGCCAATCATTGTTAACTTGAGTTCACTCCATGGACCCGAAGCAGACAGTTGTGTGTTTAAATAGTCTGTAAATCAAACTTTGGAATAACTAACACAATGTTGCCTCCCTCAGGCAGTATCCATCAATAATGTTTCACTGTATAAACACAGCTATGCTGCTAGGACCCCAGTGCTGTGGTTCCCAGTCCCTTCTTGGCTACTTTGTCAAAGCTAGCACTGGCCTTGGTATAGTTCTCCATCCTGGCCCTTCAGTGGTGTCTACTTTAAGCTCACCAGATTTGAGTGCCAGTGTTCAAATGAGTGTTGTAGTGCAGGAAGGTGGGGGATCTTGGACCACAGGCAAAGTGGTCCCTTGACCTCACTGGGCTTGCTAAAACAAGTTGTGAGTTGGACATGGTGGCACACTCCTGTAATCCCAATGACTCAGGAGGCTCAGGCAAGAGGATCACAAGTTCGAGGCTAGTAGCCTCAGCAATTTAGCATGGCCCTAAGCAACTTACTGAGACACTATCTCAAAATAAAAAATAAAAAGAACTGGGATATAGCTCAGTGGTAAAGCACCTCTGGTTAAATCCCTAGTACCCTCCCCCACAAACAAAAAATAAACAAAAACAAGTTGTGGGCCACAGGGTTGGCCAGGCTGAATAGTGGCTTCCATGTCTCTCAAGTCTACCACTCTAGAGTTTTCAAAACCCAGGCAACTGGCCCTTAGAGTGCCCTGATTGTCCCAAGGACACTGAATACCAAAAAAGCAAACAGAAAAACTCTTAAATACAGAGAATAATTCTAGCCAGAAAATTATAAATGCAGTTGACTAAAGCAGAGGCAATCTATTCTAGATGAAACCTGGAATTAAGATATCCAACTGGGATCTGTGGAGAGGGTTCCTGATTTCTCCCTAGGTCTCCTTGTTGCCTGAAAGACTTGAAAACCAGTAGTCCTGGAGGTAGTTATTAGGGGCCACTGTTGCCCCCTCTCCCACCATCTCAGTGTCCAACCCGTGTTTGGTCACTATTCCTACTCCTTAACTCTTGTTTCGTTGAATTCAGGTTTACTGTGATATAATTTACATCTAGTGAAACTTACCCATTTTATGTATCTTGAGATGAGTTTGGGCAAATGTATAACCACTACCACTACCAAAATACAAAACAATACCATGTAAAGTTCCCTCTTTCTCTTTGTAGTCAGCCTCTTCTTCCATCTCAATCTTCTGGCAACCACTGACTCAGACTTTCATCTTAGTAGTTTGGTTGTTATCAACAATAGTACATAAGTGGAATCATATGACCTACCACATGGCCTTTTGTGCCTGGGATACATCTATATTGCTGCATGAATCAGGAGATCACTAATCTTTTTTGCTGTCTGCTCCTCTAACTGGTTTAGAGATTTGTCCCCTGTCCCCACCCCCCAGGAATAAATGAAAATACCCTCTCCCAGGGCTAGAGTTCCTCTAGCTCTGAAAATCAACCTCAAGCTATTGCTGCCCAAGGGTTCCAGAGATACTGGCTCTCACTTGCAGTGTGTTGGGCACCCCAGGAAGGTGTGCTGTTAGCAGAAGTCCAGATCTCTCTTGACAGCTCATGATGGTGAGAAGGGTTTAGCCTGGGACAGAGGGCGACTGTGAGGGGGACTCCTTAGGAAAGATTAGTGCTCAGTAAAAGGGTTCACACTGTGTAGAGCACTTAACATTTGTAAGGTAGGAAGCAAGGGATTAGGAGAGGGGTAAGAAGATCTGGACCTTGAAAATCTACCACAAAATTGTATGCACATTTCTCCTGACAATCTGGGAGCTGGCTTTACATTCTGCCCTCACTGTTTTTTCTCATTAATGTCTTAACAGAGTGAATGTGAGAGACTGAAAAATGTTTATTCCTTCAAAGTAGCTGTCAATAATAATAATAATAATAGCAGCCTGCAGTGGGTTCTTGTGTTTTCAGCAAAGGGTGACTCATGAAGATCTGAATCTTGAGCCAGTAGCTCCCAAATGGCACTGAGCAGAAAATCCTAGAGGGTGGGACAATCCCCCTCTTCTATGTTGCAAACCAAACAGGAGGTGGGGGAGTAGAAGGGCTCTGTTTTTGGCTTTTCACTTTTTAATTTTTTTATTCTGCTTTCCATTTGGAATCTAAGAGTAGGGAGAAATATTGTGAAAACAAGGAAACAGTTAAAAATACAGTTAAAAATTCAGTTTCCACAAAAGTTTGGAGAAAGATGTTCCCTAAATCCAAACTTCCACGCCATAATCGGTACTTAACGAACCTGGGCACTTATTAAATATTTAAGATGAAATTCGTCTTCTTCCTATTTTTAAATTGTGAAAAGAATTGCTTTTAAATAATAAATTCAGGTTAAAGGAAAAGGCAAATACCATTAATGGCTTCCAAAACCTTTTAGGTATTTTCTAATGTTGCAATAGAGGAGAATAGAGAAGGGACAAGAGTCCAGGCTGCTGAGGGTATGCCTCAGAAGAATCTGGGGAACACCTCCTACCTGCCAGAGCCCCCAGCTCCTCCAGGAGAAGGGATCTGGGCCACAAAACCCACAGCCTCCCAGCCTACAGTTTGCTTGACTTTAGTAAATATGCATGTTTAAAATATAATGAAAAGATTTGAAGTGTTGTTTAAAATGGAAATTTTGTTTACTTATATATAAGCAATAATCCCTGTGGACTTGGCAGGCAAAACTCAATTAAGGGAAAGTTTATTAATTAGTCACCCTGCAGGGAAGCAGGAAGCAGAGCTCGATTGCTGCTGTTAACCAGGCCGTTAGAATCTCAGAGACCTCTGCTGCAAGTAAAAAAAGACACCCTGTGATTATATGTACCTGAATCTTATACACATATAAGTAGACAGACAAATGTTTTAAACATTTCTAGTCAAGATCAAACGAACATTCTTTGTTGATGTACCACTGTTCTGCAGATAGCATTCAACTAGACTTAAAATAGTTGCCTGGTTTACAAGGTTTGTGGAACATTGGTGAAGCCAATTCTTTACTCATAAAGGTCTTCCTCTTCTAAATCTGTGATGGCTTAAAAGCCTCCTTGGAAATTTGCTTTGGTCAGCTTTTCTTTGCTGTGACCAAAATATCTGACAAGAACGTTTTAGAGAAGGGAAAGTTTATTTGAGGCTCATGGTTTCAGAGGCTCAGTTCATAGATGGCAAACTCCATTGCTTTGGGCCCAGGGTGAGACAGCACATCATGGTGAAGGGACCAGTGGAGGAAAGCTATCATCCCAGGCAACCTCAGGAAGCAGAGAGAAAGAGGGAGGATCTGCAGGGAAGATGAACCCTTCCAGATGACCCACCTCCTCAGTGACCCACCTCCTCCAGCCATGCATACAGTTACCACCCAGTCAGTCCATTCAAACTAAGATGAACTGATTATGTTACAACTCTCATAATCTGATCATGTCATCTCTGAATATTCATGCAATGACACAGGAGCTTTTGGAGGACACCTCATATCCAAACCGTAACACAATTCAAGTATTAGGGAAGAGACCCCCCTAATGATCAGACCTGTTAATGGGCATGTTAGGCATCTAAAGCAAGATAATACTACGATGCTTGTTTTAGATGCCTAACATGCCTAACATGCCCCATATTACTGACCAGGGTAATATGTCAGTGAAACACAAGTTTACCTGTTGTGTTGATAAAGATAGTCTTTAAAAGCATCACTTTGATGAGTAAGAGCTTGCAAGAATTTAAAAAATGAGCTCTACATGCCATGTAGTTAGTTTTGTATTTTCATCTTAGCCTCAGCACTAGTTTTCAGTGGGATCTCAGGATGATTTATTTAACATCTGTGGCTCTCAGTTTTCTCATCTATCTAATGGGGCTAATTCCTGCATTACAAGAGTATTGCAGAGATTAAGTGATATTAGGAGAATGTAGTATTTCCTGGGACCTACCAGCCCTCCATAAAGCACTGCTCAGGAGTGGGTAAAATTACTATAGTGCTTTCTGTGGGAAGAATAAAGCATGTGGGTCATCTGGTTTGGTCCAAATCTAGACTTAAAATATAAATAAAGGATTATTCAAGGCAGACTTAGTTTTGTTCCTTTAACTCTATGACCTTAACTACAAATCTGGATGAGGAACCTGCTTCTCACCTGCTATTAATTATCACCTATTTCATTCACTTGTGTAGAACTACTTTTCCCCCAGCCACTCGCAGTGATGTAAATTCTTGCTGACAGCAAATGCCTGTGTCACTCACCTTTCACCAGTCCAGATCAAGCTCCATGTGTGAAATTCGGAATGCTGTGACTACCAGAACTCCAGTGGGTAGATTTTCCATTGTGTTAATGTGACTTTTGTTTTGAGTCATGGAGGTATAATTATAGGTATTTTATAATATTCTTTAGCACAGTCTAAACTGTGCCTTTTGTTCTCTGTTCTATTTTACTACATGAACATTATGCGTTTCATTCCATTACATCAAATGGACTATTAGAGTCTGAAAGTCCAAATTGGTCTCTGTCTTTGCCCTTTAATCTGAGGCACATGTGGAATATCTGAGCTTCTCCTGTCTATATAATTAGGCTTACAAAACAGATGGTATTTTGCTTTTAAAAGAAAACCATTTCCCTAGCACACTGCCATGACCTGATCGTGCATGATATGAAATGGGATAAAAGAGAAGTAACATATTTTTCCTTTTAAGGGGTTGCTCTGGGTATAGTTGAAGATGAACAAAATTAACTTCTTTATTGTAAAAAGTTCTTTGCCATAGATGTACCAGAGTGGCTGGAGAGCCTGAGCGGCAAAGCTGTGCCTTCTACAAACACTCATCACCTTTTTTCTCAGTACTAGTATGGAAGTTGAGGGAGAGAAGAGATGGAGGAGGTCAGGGTCAGGACCTGGTTCCCAATGTTCTCGTTGTGCAGCATGAGCAGTGCCTTGCCCTCCTGCAGTAGTGCTGTCATTTGGGTTCTTCTTGCAGATGTGCAGGCACCCAGACGCTGCAGAGGTGCTGCCTGAGTATCCTGTATACACAACCACTAAGACCAGATGCCCCCATGTTCCACTCCTACCTGAGCTGCTCTTCCAGCATCTTTCATAACCCAGCAACTTAGCCATTTCCTTTCCTCCCTCTTGCCCCAAATTACCTGGCCTTCACAATAGCTTTGGGAAGTTTCCATTTCTACCTTTGCTGTTTTCCTTCTGTACAGAAGCAACAGGTAAGAGGAAAGGAAATAGCCAAGGACCTGGGTCATAGACATGGTTAGAATAAAGAGAACAGGTATTGAAGTCAGGTAGACCCTGGTTTGAAAATAGCTCTACCACTGGCTGTATGATCATGCTAATGAAACATTAATTAGATATTCTTGAGGCATAATAAACTGTGGGTATTTAACTTGTACAATTTGCTAATCATATGTGTATGCCCATGAAACCATTGCCATATGAAGATAATGAACATATCTATCACCCCAAACATTTCTGTGACACCCTGTAATCCTTCCCTCAACTCCTCTTCCTCTTCTTCCCCATCCCCTGATCTGCTTTGTTTCTATACATTAGTTTTCATTTTTTAGAATTTTATATAAAATGCAATCATATTGAAAGTCTGTAGTCTTTTGTGTGACTTATTTCACTTAGTGCAATTATTTTTGAGATTCAGTCATTTTATTACACCTGTCAATAGTGCACTTACTAGATGCACCGTAGTATGCCTGTCTGTTCACCTGTTGATGGACATTTGGATTGTTTTTAGCTTGGGACAAATTAAAGTACTTGTGAGCTCATGTATAGTCTGTATATGCATTGTGGAAAAGAGGTAAATACCTAGAGCTGGAAAGGCTGGATCATATAGTAAATTTATGCATTACTTTGTAAGAAACCGCTGGACAGTTTCCCAAAGTGGTTAAACTGTTTTATATCCCCATGCGAAAGTTCCGATCCCTCCACATCCTTACCAACATGTGATATGGTCAATCTTTACAATTTCCACCATCTTTTTTTTTTTTAAGAATAAAGGAATTTATTTATTTATTTTTATGTGGTGTTGAGGATTGAACCCAGTGCCTCACATGTGCCAGGCAAGCGCTCTACCACTGAGCCACAGCCCTAGCCCCAATTTTTGCCTTTCTACACAAGTATCTCACTGTGATTTTAATTTGCATATCACTAATGACCAGCAATGAACACCTTTCCATGTGCTCATTTAACATCCATACATCTCTTCTGTTGAAGTGTGTTAACATCTTTTGCCCTTCCTTACATTTTTATTGTTTTTCTTACAAATTCTGAATAGAAGTCCTTTATCAGATATATGATTTAAATATTTTCTTCCAGTCTCTGGTTTATCTTCTCATGCACAGCATCTTTCCAAGAGCAAAAATATTCATTTTTGATGAAGTCCAATATACATATATATTCTTCTATGAACTATGTTTTTTGGTGATATAGCTAAGAAATCTTTGCCTAACTCAAGGTCAAAAAGATTTCCTATCAGGCTGTCTTCTAGAAGAAATTTTAGGTTTTACATTAAGTCTTTGATCCATTTTTTATTTTTGTATATTGCACAACATATGGACTGAAGTTACTTTTATCATTTGGTTTTTTGTGCATATTTTTCTATTTGAATATGTAATTATTCCAGTACCATTGTCTGTAAAAACTGTCCTTTCTCTACTAAATTACCTTTGTCAAGAATTATTTCTCCATATTTTTGTGTGTCTCTCTCTGGACTTTCTGTTCTGTTTCATTAATCTGTTTGTCTATCTTACATCAATACCACACTAATTTTAACTATGGTAGGTTTATAATAAGTCTCAAAATAAAGTAGTGCTAGTTTTTCAACTTTGTTAGTATTTTTTAAAGTTATTTTGGGTATTCTGGGTTTCTTGAATTTCCATGTAAATTTTAGAATCTCTTTCTAAATGGATTTTGTAAAAGCATTTTCTAACCAAAAAGCCTGCTGAGATTCTAATTAGGATTATGTTGACTCCATAGATCAGTTTGGAGAAATTGATATCTAAATAATGTTGAGTCTACCAGATTTATTTCTATTTCATATTTTAAGGCTATTGCAAATGGTATTTTAAAATTTCAATTTCCAGCAGCTCATTATTATTATATAAAAATATAATGGACGTATGTCTCTTGATCTTCTATCCTGCAACCTTACTAAACTCATGTATTAGATCTAGTATCTTCTTCTGACAATACAGACATTTGGATTCTTCAAGTCTGAATCTTTTTCCTTTTTTTTCTTGGCTTGTTGTATAAGCTAGGACTTCCAGGACAATGTTGAATAATAGTGATGAGAATAGATATACTTGTCTTGCTCCTGATTAAAGAGAAAGCATTTATTTAGTCTTTTACCATTAAGCATGATGTTAGTTGTAGGGTTTTATCAGACTGAAGATGTTGTCTTCTATTTATATATTGCTAAGAAATTTTCTCAGGAATGGATATTGGATTTTAGTAAATGCTTTTTTTCCACATGTAGTGAGAGAATCATATAGTTTTCCCCTCTAGTTTGTTAATATGGTAAATTATAATGATAGATTAATTTTATTTGGTAACCAACCTTATATTTGTGGGATAAACCCCACTTTCTCATAGTGTAAAATCTTTTTTGTATGTTACAGTGACTTCTCATGTAGTTCCATTTTTAAAATATGGTTTTCTAATAACTTTGTTCAGAAATCCTACATCAGTATTTATGAGAGATCTTGATCTATAGTTTTCTGTTCTTGTATTTTTTTTTTTTTTTTTTGGTGTCAGGAGAATCCTGGTCTCATAATATACATTTGGAAGTATTCCCTCTTATTTCATTTTCAGGAAGAGTTTGGGTAGCACTGGTATTATTTCTTCTTTAAATGTTTGATAGAATTCACCAGTGTAGGCATCTGGTCCTAAAAGTTTCCCTTTGTGGATTGTTTGTTAACTATAGATTCTATTTTATTAATAGATACAGGGATATTTATATTTTCGATTATTCTTTGGTATTTTGTATCTTTCAAGAAATTTGCCCATTCTTTCAAGTTGTCTAATTTAGTGATGTACTATTTCTTTCTTATCCTTTTGATACCTGTAGAAACTATAGATGAGCCCATCTCCATCATTCCTGATGCTGATAATTCAGGTCTTCTTTCCACATCAATTGTGCTAGGTAGAGATTCATCAAGTTCATTGATCGTAAAGAACCAGCTTTTGGTTTCAGTTATTTTTCTCCCTTAATTTTTGGTTTTCTATTTCATTGATTTCTGCTTTTTTGTTAATTATGTCCTTTCCACTATTTATTTTGTCTTTAATTTGCTTGTCTTTTTCTAATTTCTTAAGGAGATTGAGATCATTGATTTGAGACCTCTTGTTATATATTATATAGGCATGTAATGCTATAAATTTCTTCCTAAGTCCTTCTTTAGGGGCAGCCCACAAATTTAGAAATGTCTTCATTTTATTCACTTAAAAATACTTTTCAAGTTCCATTTTGTTGTCTTCTTTGGCCATTGATTATTTGATGCTGAATTGTTGAGTTTCAGAATATTGGGGGATTTTTCAGTTATCTAACAGTGACTTCTCATGTTGTTCCATTGTGTCACAGAACACACTGAATAATATGATCCTTTAAAATTTATTTATACCTGTTTTATGGACCAGAATATGGTAGGTATTGGAAAATGTTTTATGTGCCCTTTAAAAGAATGTGTTTTCTGCTGTTGTTGGGTTGAATGTTACATAAAGGTCCAGTTGTTCAAATCTGTATCTTGACTAGTTTTCAGTCTACTAGTTATATCATTATTGAGAAATGGGTATTTGAATTCTCCAACTCTAATTATCTATTTCTTCCTGTAGTTCTATCAGGAAGACATGCATACATTTGAACATCTGTTCTTAGGTACATAATTTTGTTCTGGCCTCTTGACTGCCCTCTGTCATTATGACGTGTTCCTCTTTGCCTCACAGAACATTTTTTGTCTTCAGTCTCTTTTGTCTGATACTGGAGTATCCACTCCAACTCTCTTATGGTTAATGTTTGCTTTTCCTTTACTTAGGCATTTAATCTGTTGTTTGTTTATACTTGAAGTGCATTTCTTTATAGGAGGCGTATGGTAAAATCACACATTTTCATTTGTCTGACAATTTCTCCCTTTTAATAAAGGGTTCAGACTATTTGTACTTAATGTGATTATTGATATGGTTTGGTGCAAAGTATTGCTTTTCTGTGTTTTCTGTTTGTCTCATTTGTTCTTTGTTCTTCTTATCTTTTGGATTTATTAAACACTTAGCGATTTTGCTGTAGCCTCTTTTTGGCTTATTAGCTATAACTCTTTGTTTTTAGTGCTATTTAGGGTTTGTAGTGCACATTGTTAAGTTACTGCCATCTATTCTCAAGTGATTTTGTACCTCTTGGTGTGTAGAATAAGAACCTTACAATCGTAAACTTCCATTTCTCCTCTCAGATCTTGGTTCTATTGTTATCAGACATTTTTAACTTTACATATATTGTTTTGGTAATTTTTTTCATTTCTGTGACTAAAAGATCTGACAAGAACAACTTAGAGGAGGAAAGGTTTATTTTGGCTCACAGTTCCTGAGGTTCAGTCCATGGTGAGTCAACTCCATAGCTCTGGGCCCAAAATGAGGCAGAACCTCATGGCAGAAGCGCATGGTGGAGAAAAAAGCAGCTTAAGGACATGATGATCAGGAAGAAGAGAGAGCTCTGTTCACCAAAAACAAAATAATAAGATCAAAGGGATGTCCCCGGTGAACTACTTCCTCCAACCACATCCTACCTGTCTGTAATTACTGCCCAGTTCACTCATCTCAGTGGATTAATCACCAGTTAGGTTGCACTTCTCCTAATCTAATCACTTCACCTCTGAAGGTTCTTGCATTGTTTCACATGTGAGCTTTTAGGTGACACCTCATATGTAAAATATATGTCATAACCCATAAATTACATTGTTATTTTCTTTTAATATTTATTTATTTATTTAGGTGGGGATTGAACCCAGGGCCTTATGCGTGCAAGGCAAGCACTCTACCCATTGAGCTATATCCCCAGCCCAATAATTATCTTTTAAAGAGATTTAATAATAATTTTAAAAATTACACATTTAACCATGTGGTTATTCCCAAAGCTTGTCATGCCTTTGTTTATATCTTGTGTGGGTATGCCTTTGGTGAATTCTTTCAGCTTTTTAAAGTCTGGAAATGTGTTTATTTTCCTTTTGCTTTGAAGTGATCATTTTTATGGGCGTATATTTTGAGTTTGACCATTTCTAGTACTTTAAAAAGATTGCTGCACTGTCTTCTCACTTGTATTATTTACAGCAAGAAATGTGCCATCATACGTATCATTGTTCCTTTATATGTAATTTGCTTTTGTTCCTCAGGTTGCTTTTACAGTTTTTCTCCTGATCATTGGTTTTGAGCAGCATGATTATGATGTGCCTTGCTGTAGTTTTCTTCGTGTTTCTTGTAATTGGAGCTGATTGAGATTCTCAGATCTGTGGGTTTATGGTTTTGATCAAATTTGGGGAAGTTTTAGCCATTATTTCTTCATGTATTTCATCTGCAACACACTCTGTCTTCTTCAGGAATTCCAGTTACATATATTTGGATACTTGAAATACTATAGCTCTTTTATTTTTCTACCTGTTTTTCTTCTGTGTTTGTTTGTTTTTAACTTTTAAATTCTCTGTATATTTCCTTTTGAAGAATTTATATTGCTAGATCTTCAAATTTACTCATCTTTCCTTTTACAATGTCTAATCTGCTATTCTATCCAGTACATTTTTCATCTCACACATTATAGTCTTCATCTCTAGAGGTTCATTTTGTCTTTTTTAAAAATACATATCCCATGTCTCTGCTTAACTTTTTGAACATTTGAAATAAGTTTTAATGACTGTTTTAATAGCTCTCTCTGTCAATTCTAACACCTATGCTCATTCTGGGTTGGATTCAATTATCCCTTCATTATAAATCTCATTTCCCTGCTTCTTTGCATGCCTAGTTATTTTTTATTAGGTGTCAGACATTTGGATTTACCTTTTTGGCTGCTAGATATTTTTGTACCTTATAAATATTCTTAAGCTTTGTTTAAGGATATAGCTGATTACTTGGAAACAGTTTGATCCTTAATGGTCTTGCTTTTAATATTTGTTAGATGGAACCAGGTGTGTGCTCAATTCAGCACCAAGTGTCCCCCATTACTGAAGCAAGACCCTTCTGAGTACTCTACCTAATATGCTTTAAATTTTGAAGTTCCTCAGTCTGGCTGCTGGGAGAAAAACCCTTTGTGCTGCCTTGTGCACTATTACCTCTATTGTTTTCAGATGGTTAGTTCCATAGCTGTGGTTTCCTCATATGCATTTGCCAATCAGTACGCAGCTGAATACTCAAGGGACCTTCTGTAAGTCTCTAAAGTTCTCTCCTTTCTAATACTCTGTCCAGTAAACTATTGCCTTGGCCTCTCCTCTCTCCTCAACTCAGAGAGTCCACTAGGTTCCATCTGAGTCCCCTCTCCCTGAGCCATGCCTGGAAACTCTCTCAAAGCAATATGCTGAGATATAGGTACTGTTTGCCTTGCTTAACTCCCCATTTCTCAGGGAGCATTGTTCTTTGCTGCTTGATATCTAATGTCTTACAAACAGTTGTTTTATACATTTTGTTCATTTTTTAGTTGTTTCAAGTAAGAGGACCAATCTGATCCTTGTTACTTCTTCTAAGCCAGAAGCAGAAATATTCATGGGCAACTTTCCTATTTTTCTGAGTTTTATTTTATCGTCTATATAAAAGTATAATAACATTTCATTTATAATTTTTACCATGAAAACTGAATTGAGACTGTGGTTTGTGTAGCACCTGGCAGTAGGCAGATACTCAGCAAATATTTGAGTCTATTTTATCTATACACCTAATTCCTTCTTATGGATTTTACGTGGGTTACAGTATGATTCATGGCTGAACTTTAGGTTGGGGTCTCTACAATGATCCACCAAAAGAGACAATCACTCATGGGCCAATCAAGTTTTAACTTGATGGGTTTCAGAATTCTGCTATCCAGAAGACATTGAGGTACAAAGCTTTTTCTTTAGACATTTGTTTTTTTCTAAAATCTCATCCAATCCAACCTGCTGGAATCATTCATTTGTTTAGAGTATGAATATCAAGTTTTGGAAGGTCAGTGATTATAGTGGATAGAACTCAAGAGGACCAGTGCTATTTGTAACCCGGTATGATTTTTTTTTTAAATATTTATTTTTTAGTTGTATGTGGACATAATATCTTTATTTTATTTTTATGTGGTGCTGAGGATCGAACCGAGTGCCTCACGCATGCTAAGCAAGCACGCTACCACTGAGCCATAACCCCAGACCCCCGGTATGATTTTGTTGGGATTTTCCACTAGACCATGAATGTCAATCTTTTCTTTCCCCTTTTCCTTCTCAGATTTCCCAAGGAGCTGCATGAAAAAGTGTCTGCCATAACTTACTTATTCTCTCTTCTTTTGTCTTCTCTCCCATGGTAGTGTCTGGAGGTCGCAGTCGCCTGCATCTCATTGATCTCGGCAGCTGTGTGAAAGCTCTTAGCAAAAATCGAGAAGGAGGTTCAGGGCTGTGCCTCTCACTCTCTGCACTGGGCAATGTCATCCTGGCTCTCGTCAATGGCAGCAAACACATCCCATACAAGTAAGTGGTTTTTCTACTTGAACAATAAGTGGGGTAAACATGGTACCAGAGCTGAGTGTGGGACACTCAGTCCAGTGCCATTTAGGGAGAAGTATGGCACAGAGGGACAGTCTGAACCAAATTATTAGTTCAGAGCTATAGATTAGCCTTAGCTAAAAATTGTGTAATGTATCATCTTCCAAATTGGAGAGTTTTAGAAATACTTAAGTTCATTCCAGTACTAACTTTAGGCTACTTACAGGAAATAGGAAATGATCTCAGTTGAGGTCTCCAGTCACAGTGACTATCTGTGGATTGTTGTCACTGTTGTATTGATGTGTATATTTCATAGTGATGTAATCAACTTTCTGAAGATTGGCTTATCTTTTCTTTAAGACTGTTAGATTAAACCAGTGAAAATACAGGTGCCCAGTAACATTTGGATTCCAGATAAACAAATTATTTTTTAGTATAAGTATAGTATAAGCTCCCTGACCACTATTGTGTGGATACTATAGGAATCCTATATGTTATCTGGCATCCCTACTTAGCAGAGTTTGTAAGGCTTAGGGATTTACCTAGCACTATTCCATGCAAATGTTTGTTCCACATACCATATCCTTCCTCTTTTCCTGTTTGCACCAAGGTGATGAAATTAGAGCAACTCCTATGTTTGGCACAGCCAGGGACTTGCCATATCATCTATACCCATAAATGACCCCACTCAACCACCGCTTAATACCGTCACCCAGCTCAGCTTTGCCACTGGACAATGTGGTGGGGTGGTAGGTGCTCCACTGGCTATCTAGGCCTCTGACAATGCCAAGATGTGCCCCATACTAACTACAAGAACCTTTAGTAATCATTAAATGAGGGTTATAGCTATATATCTTGTCTATATCACAGGAATAAAAGACTTAGAATGATATAACATTAGTATATGGAAGTCTTTTGGGAAGAATTTAAAACACTATGGCCAATAACCAATAATGATAATCTGGTTGAGGCTATCTTTTCTATTTAAATGGATAATACTTACCTTACAAAGTTGCCATGAGTAAAAATATGTGGAATCATTTTTTAATCTGTAAAAATTCTACAAAATGCAAGTTACTGTGTGGGAAGAAAAAGGTAAATCAAGCAGTTTGTTCTATGGTAACTGAGATTCAGGATGAGTCTTTAAGTTCTCCTTTCCTTTGTCCTAAGTTGATGTAAGACCCCACTAAGAACACTGTGATTTTATTCTCCACTGGGAGGATCATTACTAACTAGACCTTGCAGAAGCATAAAGGGTAATTACATTTGGGTCTGTCACAATTCTTAAAATTTGGAATCCTACTTGATAAACCCAGAGATAGTTTTCCCAAGCCATTGTAAAGACATTTTTCTATGAAAAAAAAAATTTCAAGTTGAAGTTTTATAAAGTTTCATTTCTATCATTTTTGCTGTTGAATAAACTCAACTTGTGAGTTCAAAAGAAAAAGAAATAAAAAAGGAAGGTCTGGAGTGGGATGTAAAGTCTGGAAAACTTGAAGGAAACTAAGGAGCTATTGGTCCTAGTTGGTTTCTATAAAATGAGACAATCATGTCTATGAATATGATAACAATAGATCATGATGGAGATCAAATTCAAGATACCACCTTATAAGGTCAATGATTATGTATTTTACTTGCATTGCTCACATAGTTTCCAAAGAGTGACATGCCTTTATGATTTCAATAAATATTTGTTGAATTGATGGAGGGAAGGATGAATGAATATAAGCACGTGAAATTATTTTTAATTTGGATAAAGTAACTTCCTTATGGTTAGAGTTAGGCTTTACTATAAACAAATAGGGAAACATTAAGACTTATTTTATTACTAGTTTAAAGTCTCTTATTAAATTAAACATATTTTTAACATCAGCTAGCCTTAACAACCAACCACCTGCCTGCTTAGAAGGACGAGTGCAAACCATCCCCTACTCCCCAGTCCCTGCAGACATCTGTCTGCTCAATTCCGGGAGTTCCCTTCCTTCTATTATGGCATCCAGAGTAATGATCATAGTGTTTCTATGTGCATGTTAATCATAGACTTAACATAAATGCTGTGTCTACATGAGACACAGTGATGGAATTGTCCCCTAGCATCAGTACAACTGGTTGAACCATTGGTCTTCAGGCACACATTTCCATGAGCCATCCTTTCTCTGCCTAACATACCTCACCAAGAGCTTGTTGGGCAGCCCATTGCTGAGTTATGGTAGCATGGTAGCCTCACCAACTAGCCAGCTATGTCCTTCCCAAAATACCCATTAGCTACTATATTTATTCTGTTATTCCTTGGTCCTTACTGTCCATTGTTATTTATAAGCTTTGAAAGATCTTTGCCATAACATTTACTCAGATTCTCAACAGCGTTTATTCAATATTTGGTGTCTGCACATTGCATTTGCAAAGTGATTAATCAACTAGAAACTATCCTCTTTGGGGCACAGAAAGATAAGACAAAGATTTACTCAAATCACCTAGCCAGTTGGTGGCAGGATCAAACTGCATTACTTTTCACAGTTTCAGAGACCTTGGCAGCTCTGAGCCCACGTGGCTGACCTGCTCCCCCTTTTCATCAAGCTCTGTAATATATTAGCTGCCTTGCTCTGCACAGCAGGGGTATCCGGCACAGCAGGACAGCCCCGATTTCTTTTATCAATTCCATCAGTGCTCTGAAGCCACATTATGCAGCATTTTGTTAGCATACTAAACATCCTTTCAGGGTGTCAAACTTGGTCTTTGCATTGGTTCCTTAGACAGGGGAAGTTTCTTACCCATACAGTTTCTTCTTGTTCCTGCTCACTTGCTGGGGAGGGGGAAGAAAAACAAAAAACAGAGCAAAACAAAAACCAGAAAATCAAACTCCATATCTTTTACCCTCCCCCACCCCACCAAAACACAAAACACAAAAATACCACTGCTTCTTCATTTGTCACCCTAGACAACTCTGTGCTTGGAACCTGCATCACTAGTGCTTGCTTCTGGGAAATTAACTGGAATGTGCACAGAGGGGATATAGCCTGTCTTCATTTCTCTTCATCACTGTACCAGACAATTTGTCATGTGAGCAAGCCGGAAAGTGAGTTTGGATTCATTACCCATCCCAGTGCTCCCACAGGCACCCTAGATGTGCCCTGAATGGTTCTGACTTTGCAAATGATATTGCCTTTGCAAATGACAGACGCAGGCACAGAGCAGGCTCCCAACCTCAGCCATTACACAGCACGGCTTTGCTGGCCAATCCCGAAGCCATAAATCAATCCTAAATGGTGACACCATTCAGAAAGGCTTGCAGGGAAGTCAGGGAGACCACCAAAAGCTCCAAACCCTACTCAGTTCTGCACTGATAGGATGCACAAATTACTTACTCTAACTTTGGGAAAACCTCATGACCAGGAAAATCTGTCCTCCTCCTGAGCATTTTGACAGCACATTTGCAAATTTCCTTCAGGCCCATTCATTACAGTTGTTTGCTATTTCTTACCACTTCTTGGGCAACAAGGTGCTAGGAGGTTTGATTGGTTAAAAAAATAGATAAATAAGGGCATTTACATGAATTCTCATGCCATAGACCAAGTCCTAAGTCCACACCACTGTTTGGTCCCCAGAAGGGCCACTGCAAGAATGTGTCAGAGTGAACTTAGCTTTAGCAAAAATGCTACTATGTCCCAGTTCTTCTGAAGGCCTATAATCTTTCCAGAAACTCAAATTCTAACTACAACTTAATTCTCTCAAAATAGAATCTCTGGTCCTTTTTAGATGTTGTCTTATGAAGGATATAAACCCGTAGGAAGCACATCCTTCATATTTTGACACTTTAGGCCCTATTTACTTCATTTGGAAAAACAATTGCTTTAGTAGGTCATAAAATCTGACACTGAGCAGGGGGCCACTGCCAAACTCGCACAGAAACCAATTCTATGGCACCCAATTTTTACAAAAAGAAAAGGCTTTTTATTGAGGACCAACTGTCAATTACACATATTTTTTTAAAAAAGCTTTTCTCATCTATTGATGGTTGGTAGCAGGGGAATTTATGGGATGGAAGAGGGGAGAAGCTGCTTGTTGACTGATGAGAGAAGTTTTAGGGTGGTTTTTTTTTTTTTTTTTCCATACCGCGGATTGAACTCAGGGGTATTCAACCACTGAGCCACATCCCCAGCCCTATTTTGTGTTTTTTATGTACAGACAGGGTCTCACTGAGTTGCTTAGTACCTTACCATTGCTGAGGTTGGCTTTGAACTCACGATTCTCCTATCTCAGCTTCCCTAAGTGCTAGGATTATAGGCTTGTGCTACCACGCCCGGCTAGGGTTTTGTTTTGTTTTGTTTTGTTTGCAGTGCTGGTAATGATCTCAGCCTCACAAATGCTAGGCAAGTGCTCTATCACTGAGCCACTGAGGTACGCCTGCAGCCCAGTTTTAGGTTTTGGTTTGGTTTGGGTTTTTCTGCACAGGGTAGATGGTCATTTGTGCTTCTTCATAGGTCACATGTTTCTTCTCAGAGGAGTTATCATGTTCTGTTGAGGGGATTTTGCACTTGTGACATCCAAAGGTCATAGACCCTATGAGCTGTCTGCTTCTGTGCATGTCTGTTCTTGAAAAGCCGATTTTAAACTGTCCTTAAGTGGATTCTGAGAGCTTTTCCCAAAAGACAACATAAGGACTTTGTTACTTAAGGAATTTATGTCCGGGTATGTCTGAGCCTTAACTGATTTCAGATCTATTTGCTTGTTTGCCAACAGGATGCTCACACTCTTGTTTCTTAACAACAGATATTTGATAATATTTTGGCTCCCATTTAATAAGACATCATGGAAAATGACTGTGACCCTCTCATGTTGTGTCTGTCTGACATGCTCTTCCCAGGCAAGTTACAAAATGGTGCTACATAACCATCTCGTGATGTAAGTGATGCTCAGTTCCCCTCTTTTATGGGTTTGTCTATGGGGCAGACCAGAGTCCTAATCCTTGTTGGTCCAGATCAGTCACAGACACACTTCAGAGCCGAGGTAGCTGTACTGACTTCACCTCCTTCTCTCTGTGGTCTAATAATTGTGAGAAAGCAGGTGGAGCCTGAAGCAGTCTGATATCAGGAGCTTCAGACTGGAAGCAAACACTACAGGCAGCATCAACTTCCAGAAGTCTCTATCCCGCCAGAGTGATAAGGATGCCCTTGCACAGCTCTATAATGGGAATGCTTTTCCTCCAAAGGCTTTAGTGAGGGGTCAGGAACCAGGTCATGTGTAAAAACACAGCAGCTTCTTCCTCTAGCACTTCTTTCAAACCAGCAGGCAGCACTAGAAACGCAAATTCAAGTCAGTGACTCTAAGAAAATGACATTTTATCACAGAGGCAGCTTTTTCAAAATGTTAACGGCTCTTCTGCATGTGGCAGTATACACCTGCAGCAGCAAGCCTAGAATTCCTAAGGACTTTGCAGGATGCCCCTCTCAGACATGCAGGCAGTCCTCTGCCTTGCCTGGAGGAATACCTCCTCCCAATATCCATTTTAGCTTTTGGGATCAGCTGTGCACCGTCAGAACTGAAACCCACTTGGGGTCTAGAAGGCTGGAGAAAAGTGGCTGAAGATTATTATTAGCTACAACCTTCAGTTCCCTTGCTCCATAGGCCTGTCCCTCTAGACTTGATTATTTACATGTACCGTGAAATTAAATTGATATTTGCTGGAAAAATGCAAAGGAATATTAGTTCTCCAAACTTACTTAAGCTAGCGTGAGATGGGCAGAAGCTCTGTGTAAGAATCTTCATGTATGAGACAGACACACACACGTGGATATTTAGCCTCCTTTAAGGATGTACATTAATGCTAGATTATCTCTTTTTGATTTACAGAGAGAACATCAATTTAGAGCTATTTGCACAAACTCTGGATATCAGTTTATAGCATTCCCTGTTTAGAAATAAAATAACCAAAGTCTCAGGTTGCCAGGCAACTGCAGCAACGATAATTCTTAGCATTGCTGCTCTGAAAACATTCATTTTTGTACATTTTAATGACAGGATGGAGAAAAAGTGAGCTCAGAATGTCACTGGGACACAGAAGTCCCCTTTTAGTGAAATTTTTAGCATTCTCACTTTCTTTTATTCTCCCCTCATAGCTGTTTGCTTCCCTGGCCAGTGGTATTTTCATATTTAATTATGGAAATTTCCAAAGATTATTATTATTTTCATAACATTCCAGGAAGCAATTGTGAGTAAATTAACTGCCTGGCTCATTCTCTGCAAGTCAGTCCTGGAGCAATGGCACCATTTGGGAATCCACTGGGGTCACAAGACTGCCAGTGGGTTCAGGCATGGGTTGTTGTACCCCTGGTTTGACATGCAGACTACACAGGTCATCCTTTTTGTTTTCAAGAGCACTATTATCTCACTGAATTGGGAGCAGAACATTAGGCCCCCAACTCAATCAGAATCTCTGGGCAGCAAACCACCATGGCTTGTCTTTTTCTGTGCCCACCACAGCTGGTTCCTGTCGGATAACGGGGCATAACAGTCTGAGGAGTGGATCAGGAGATATCTTCATTCCCTTTTGGATTTTCAAGTTTTTTTTTAAGTTTTTTTCAAGTTTTTTTTTAAACCCCATTTATGGGGTTACTAATCAACAGTTCTTTCTAGATTCTGAACCAGCTATCAAATAGATACAAGAGTATGTCTGGGAATTTAAACCTCATATCCTCTTAATTCTATCAGAGGAGGAGGCCTCTTTTTGCTTCTCCATGAACAGATCCAGGAACTCAGGAAAGGGCAGAATCAGGTTGACAGAATGGCCATACCCAAATGCAGTGGCTGTGGTGGCGAAGGAAAGTTGAGGTCTGTAGGAGGAAGGAAACAGACAGATGAGTTGGGCTGTACATGCCCAGGGTCACATCTACCACTCTCAGCAGTGAAAGATAATTAAAAAGACAGAGAGAAAGAGTGGGAATTTTTTCTTGATCTTCCTAAGTGAGTAGAGGTTCCTGATTTATAGACTTGCTGAATCATAAGAAGAAGAAGATAATAGCATCCAATATTTATTTTCTGGTTTTTCTATACTTAGAAAGTTGAGCTCCACAGAAGGGTTACTTCTCAATGTAACCATATGATAACAGTTCATAGCCATTGTTCTCTTATGGTGTACTAGAAGCTATTCTAAATTCTTTATGAGTATTTAATTCTGCCAACTACCCAGGACATAGGTACCATGATGGTCATTCTCATACTCCAGATGGGGAAACGGAGACACAGAGAAGTCAAGTAACTTGTGCACGTTTATACAGCTAGTAGGTAGCAGAGCTACCTCACAGCCTCCCAGTATCACTGCTACCCAATTCAGTGGCTAGAAATGTGGCCAATACTCCATCAATACTTGTTGAAATAGAAAATGAGACATGACCATGGATCAGATGTATCTGCAACATTTAAATAGATGACCTTAACTGTAAGTGATAGCACAGATCCACTGGGTGGAAGCAATGGTGGCCAGCTTGACAGTCACTCAGGTCAGTCTCCTGGTCTTGCCTGTTCCAGTGATTGCCAAGCTGGGACCAACTGCCAGGTATTTATGGAAGTGAGGAATATGAAATAAAGAAGATAAAAGTAGGAAAGGAAATCTCCCACTCAGGACCCAATCACTTACTGGATTGAATCAGAAATATTAAATGAGCATGTTGGAATCCATAGACTCTTCTGACCTAGGGCTTATATTCAGGGCTCAAGGGAGAAGTTACAAAGTGGCACTCCAGTCATCCTTATCAAGTGGCTATCTGTGGAACCTAGTATTCTGAGTACCATATCCTGGGAACCCCAAGAGAGGAACTCAACAAATCTCAGCCATTTTCACTAGTCTTTTTTTTTTTTTAATTAGTCTTTCTCATGTAATAGCCTCAAAGTTCACGGAGCCTTTTTACATCCCCCATTGATGGGGAAACTATAGCTACAGGACTCCTACCCACAAAGCTGTCCTGCTTTACCTGGGTGGTGGCTCTAACAGAAAAAAATGGAACCATTTCCCACAATGGAGAACCAGGCACTGGGCACAGCTTCCTGATAAGACAGTTTCCATCTCTCCCCTCCCTGAGTGATGGTGTCCATTAGGTGTGTCGAGGTGTTCCTGAGTGAACAGACATCTGTCGGTTGGAAAGGTTATCACCCAGTCTGTGTCTTGAAGCTTTGCTGAGTACAAGCAAGGTAGGGGAGGGATAAGGGAGAGGTGAGGATGATGTCAAGGCTGTCAGAGCATGAGATAGTGAGCTTCCGCAAACAGCTGGCTAATAATAGAAGCTTTGGGAATGTCCACAGTCAGCAGATTAAGATAGTCAATCACTCAATAGGAATTTGTGAACATTCTTCAGACTGAGCTCCCGAAGAAGTAGATAGAGTTGAATAGCTGTGGTTTCTAAAAGAGATGGATTGCAACCTGGGCTGGGGGCGCCAATGTTGAGCTGAGGCTAGGGCACAGGGATTCCAGCACTGGTGCCATTGCTGACCTCCATATACTCCAAGACTCTACTTGAGCTTTTCATGTCTCCACCAGCAAAATCAGAGTCCTCACTATTACTTATCCACTTCAGAAACATATCATAGGTCCCATTGAGACAATGTCTGTGAGCCTCTTTAAAGAAAAGGCAAAAAGAATCATTTTAACATTTGCTTTTTGCCTCTGCCTTCAAAGGCAAAAAGATAATTGTTTCAGTATGTTCTGAAATGGTGTAAGCCAGATTAATCTGGCAGTCTCATATTTTTTATGCACTCATTGACTTAAAAAAGTGTGTATCTCTTTTGGCCAAGTGTATTATAATTTTCTTTTATTAAAATGGAACCCTCAGGTATTTATTTAATAAGAATGTGTGTGCTGAGCATATAGGATGGCCAGCTGACTCAGATATTTTCAGTCTTTTTCTGTATAAAACTGAAATAACCTTTGAAGGAGGCCTGTGACTCCACCCTCCATGAGTCCTTTGGGCATGAAAATGAGCCAGGGATTAGGGATCAGATGCTGCTGAACTCCCAGGTGTGTTTGTATATCCCACTGACTGGGGCATGATTCAAATATTTTTAAAGACACTTTTTTGTTTCATAGACTATGGCCTTTAAATGCAAGCCAAGTACTTCTCAGGTGCCCTGCTAGAAATGTTGATGTGTCATGAAAGTTAAGTAAAATCTTACCTGTGTTGGACTTAGAAAGAGACATAGTTTCTTCCAAGGACATTTTCAGGGCTAACTTGGGTGATACAGATTTCACCTTGCACTTTATATCCCTCTTGGTTCACAAAATGTAACTCCATAATTCATGGAGCTCAGTGCTGCTCTGATTAACAAGGAGCATTCTGGACCAAAGGAACTGGTTGAAGAGTTTCAGGGACTGGTTCCATCAAGTCCGACCAAGGCTACCAAACATACACAGGAATTCATTTGAGAAATGTAGAGCAGAAATAAAAGTTATCCATTTATTCATTTCATTCATTTGTTCATTCACAAATATTTATTAGGCCCCTATACTGTACAAGGCACTGGGACTATAGCAGTGGACTATGATCTCCACTCTGGGTGACTTGTGATGTAACAGATACAGATATCAAACACTCAAGTGCGATGCCTGACAACATGGACATAGCAGCCAAAGAAAGAAGGGAAAGAAGGGGCCTGGAGAGGAAGAGGGAGCCTCAAGGACTGTGGTAAAGGCTGCCTGGACAGAGTGGGTGACTCCTGTTCTCTCCTTACCTATTTCCACTCACTTGTACTCATCTCTTTGCCAATTTCCCCACACTCCATCCTTTCAAGGCCAGAGCCATTCACAGCTGCACTGCCATTCACTGTGTTGATGTAGAGATTGCCTGACACAAATCATGATAAACTACTGAGCCAAATGCAAGACAGTGAAACCAAAGCTAATTGTTATCTTTAATGATAACTAATCATCATATCACAAGTCACTTTGCTATCAGAAAGACAGCAGCCAAAGGAGGAGGGCTTTGGGTTAGTTCGGGCCAGTGCATAGAGAGCCCAAGATGCCCTTGGGCACCCAGAGGGCTGCATAATTACTCAAGGATAGCTTGATTTAGGCACAATTAGGCATTCGAAGGGATGGAGCATACAAATGAGTTGGGGCTTAATTCATTTAGAAACTGTCTTGAACATTAATAGAGCTTCAATCAGATTATCCAACCATAAATTCTCACCTGTTTTACCACTGGTTCAGGCTTAATTGAGCATTTATAGATTTTTTTTGGTCCATGCAAATGAGGTGATAATTCATTCTGTGTGTAATTGAACACTTTTCAGATAGTTATATTCAAGGAGCATTTAAGTTGTACCAAATTGTCTAATGTACCTAGTAAATCTAACTAAAACAGAGCTGGATTTCATTTCAATATAATAAAGAGAGATCCAAAGAAATAAAGATGGTTACAGTAAATTTGTTACTAGATCAAGGAATCATAGACTTTAAGAGATTTGACGATATTCAGTCTTTTAGGGCAATGACCACAGTTACATTTATGTTTGTCTTTCTCACTCTTGCCTCTCCTACTCCTTACCAATGAGAAAAAATCAGGGAGTCCAGGTTTGGGACCCCCAATTTGTAAGCATACATTTCCTAGTTCTGTGCCCTCATATGCCAGTTTTTCTAAGGGTTAAATGTGTCAGCTCTTTAAAAACTATGTCAGTATTTTCCTTCAAACCACTTGTCAAGGTTTATTTCTCCCAGGAGACCTTGTCATACCTGAGTCCAACACCAACCTCCCATGTTAGGGACTAATTGCAATTGTTGTTTGCACTAAGGGTATTCTCATGTTGTTTCCTGAACAAAATTTACTGTTCCTTTCCATAAGGGCACATGCTACATCCAGTGTCCTTTAGAGGATTCTGGTGGGGTTTATTTGGTTTTGGGGGGTTTTTTATTGCTTTTTTTAAAATATTTTTTTAGTTATAGATGGACATAATATCTATATTTTATTTATTATTTTTATGTGGTGCTGAGGATCGAATCCAGTACCTCATGCATGAGAGGCAAGCACTCTACCACTGAGCCACAACCCCAGTCCCTTAGATTGCTTTTTAACTGCTTTATTAATTTTACATTTTTCCATGCAAATGGGTAAAACTCTACTGCTGACAGAAACTTACACTAGGTGCAAAGGCAATTTTGAAACAGAAACTGGAAACACAAGACCCAAGTTGACACTTGGAAATAATATAAGGTCCACAACAAATGGATCAGTAAAGGTATATCAGGAAAATGCAAGGAAAAAGAAAACAGTGGGAATCACAGTATTAATTGCATGGAAAATATCAGAAGTCAAGGCAGAAGGCAAAATTTATCATGATGGTCTTGATTAGAGAGCTCCCCCATAAGAATACACAGGCAATTCCTCAACGGCAGTTCCCTCAGTTTTGATTTCTCTCATCTCCTCCATGTACATCTTCATATCATCTCCATCTCCACCCATCCCATGACTGATCTGTCGATTGGGTATGGCCCATCAAAAATTAGGGGCAAGTCGGCAGGCTGGTGGCCTTCACCTCCTTCCAGAGGGCGGTCTTTCTCCATTCTGCAAAGGGTGCACTTTTTCTAGGTTTCCTGGGGGCCTATCCTCGCAGTCTCCGCCTCCTCCGGTTTCTCTCTGAGACCATACTACTACGCCGCCCCCGCAGACCTGCTCTGCTTACCCTGGGCCCCAAGCGAGGCCGCTGTGCGCAGGGCAGTGAGAAGCTGGTAGCTCTACGCGAGTGGCGACTGTATCCTAGGCTGCCTTACTCTGCAGCTCCCGAGGATTCTTGTCGGTAAAGGCAGTGATTTTAATTTCATCCGTCCTCTACACAGCTGCCAGAATGCCCCAGAATGCATCCAATTTGCCCCTTTCTCTAAACCTGAACCACTTCCCTTTCCTGACCTGTGACGTGCTTCCTAATTTGGGACACATCCACCATTCTGGTCATAGAAACCATGTAGAGATTTCTAAAGACCCTTCACCCTCTCGTTCCTCTGTGCTTTGCCAATGTTATTTCTTCAAATTCTAATGGCTTTGTTCATTCACTCATTCATTCATTCAGTTATTCATCAATAAGTCAATAAGTAGTTATCGGAGAGCATATTGCAAGGGCTGAGATGTACCTCACTGACAGAGCACTTGCCGTGTATGTGTGAGAAGGCCCTGCAAAACACACACACACACACACACAATATGTTCCTTCTCCATTAGTGAGTTTCTGCTTATTTCTTTCATGTTTTAATTGTGAGATGTGACATATGTACAGATGTAGAAACACATATGCCCATTCTACAGAATAACAGATACCGGTGTGACTACTACTTAGATTACGAAATAGGACATTTCAATGCCCTATAAGGCTCCCAGGTACTCTTCTGATTCTCTCCCCCTCCTGCCTGACCCATAGGTGACCATTATGCTGAATTTTGTGGTTGTAATCCTCTTGCTTACTGTTTTACTACCTAAGTATGTGTCCCTAAAAATAGATTTAGTTTTCTCTGTTTTTGAATTTTATGTAAATGGAATTGTACTCTCTTGTTGGCCTTTTTATAACTCATCATTTCATTTTGATGTGCATGGCTATAGCTCATTAATTTTCATGGTCATATGATTTTTCCATTTAGGGGATATCACAAAATTTTTGTTATTCTATTGATGAATTTCTAAGAGATTTTTAAAAACCAGCTGTTGAATTTTATCCAACCCATTTCTGCATCTGAATTGATCATGTGGTTTTCCTCCTTTAATTATTTAATATGGTAGACTACATTAATCATTAAATTAATTTTCTAATACTAAATACCCATGCATTCCTTCCTGCTTATTCTTTAAGGCTTATATTAAAATTTTTATATCCTCTGCAAAGCCTTCTCTGATCTCTTTCATCAATTTCTGATCTCCTTCTCAATTTGTGGCTCCAGAAAAATTGTTTCCATCCTCTAACAGATATGACATTCTATAACTATTGTGTTACAGGCATTTATATTTATTTGTTTAGAAAAATATATCTCCTATCATGTAAGATTATCATGATAATGATAAAGTCTTTTTCTTGGGGTTTCTTATTCTTTTACACTAATTTGAATTGAGCCTACTTGCTCTAAACTGTACATCTTCTGTAACATATGAGTCAGACAACTGCCTTCAACTTTTTGGTAACCTGTCCTACATCCAGGAGGACACCTTT